>JAJOZX010014217.1:0-79061 GCA_023014485.1 Bathynomus jamesi
TACATTTCAACTGCAAACAACACACAATATATTTAACGTAAAGTACGACGCTTACATAGAAGAACGTTCCGCGCACAATGAGGAGGGAGAACAAACAAATGAAAAAAATGAGGTAACCACCCGGGAATCGAACACGGCTTCTTCGGATTGCCGGTCAGATATGATAACCACAACTCCAAGAGCCTCACTCAAACAGAACTCGTAATTCTCCGACATACAAGCAGAAACCAATGCCCTGAGGGGGCACCACCCGAATGCCGCACATACTATATTTCAACTGCAAACAACACACAGTATAATTAACGTAAAGAACGAAGCTTGTATAGAAGAACGTTCCGCGCAAGATAAGGAGGGAGAACTAACAATTGAAAAAATGAGGTAACCACCCTGGAATCGAACCCTGGATCTTCCGATTGACGGTCAATATGATAACCACTACACAGTGGACCTCACTCAATCAGAAGTCGTAATTCTCCTACATACGCGCAGATACCAATGCCCTTAGGGTGCATCTCCCGCATGCCGCACATATATACATTTCAACTGCAAACAACACACAGTATAATTAACGTTAAGAACGACGCTTGTATAGAAGAACGTCCCGCGCAAGATGAGGAGGGAGAAGGAACAATTGAAAAATGAGGTAACCACCTGGGAATCGAATCCGGGATCTTCCGTTTGCCCGTCAGATATGACAACCACTACACAATGGGCCTCACTCAATCAGAAGTCGTAATTCTCCTACATACGCGCAGATATCAATGCCATGAAGGTGCACCTTCCGCATGCCGCACATATATACATTTCAACTGCAAACAACACAGAGTATAATTAACGTAAAGAACGACGCTTGTATAGAAGAATGTTCTGCGCAAGATGAGGTGGTAGAACAAACAAATGAAAAAATGAGGTAAACACCCCGGAATCGAACCCGGGATCTTCCGTTTGCCTGTCAGATATGATAACCAATAAACTAAGGGCCTCACTTAATCAGAAATCGTAATTCTCCTACATACGCCCACAAACCAATGCCCTGAGTGGGCAAATCCCGCATGCCGCACATATATACATTTCAACTGCAAACAACACACAGTATAATTAACGTTAAGAACGACGCTTGTACAGAAGAACGTTTCGCGCAAGATGAGTAGGTAGAACGAACAAATGAAGAAATGAGGTAACCACCCTGGAATCGAACCGAAGATCTTCCGATTGCCGGTCAAATATGATAACCACTACACAATGGGCCTCACTCAATCAGAAGTCGTAATTCTCCTACATACGCGCAGATATCAATACCATGAAGGTGCACGTTCCGCATGCCGCACATATATACATTTCAACTGCAAACAACACACAATATATTTAACGTAAAGTACGACGCTTGCATAGAAGAACGTTCCGCGCAAAATGAGGAGGGAGAACAAACAAATGAAAAAATGAGGTAACCACCCGGGAATCGAACACGTCTTCTTCGGTTTGCCGGTCAGATTTGATAACCACAACACCAAATGCCTCACTCAAACAGAAGTCGTAATTCTCCTACATACAAGCAGAAACCAATGCCCTGAGGGGGCAGCACCCGCATGCCGCACATATATACATTTCAACTGCAAACAACACACAGTATAATTAACGTAAAGAACGAAGCTTGTATAGAAGAACGTTCCGCGCAAGATGAGGAGGGAGAACGAACAATTGAAAAAATGAGGTAAACACCCCGGAATCGGACCCGGGATCTTCCGATTGCCGGTAAGATATGATAACCACTACACTAAGGGCCTCACTTAATCAGAAGTCGTAATTCACCTACTTACGCGCAAAAAAACAATGACCTGAAGGGGAACCTTCCGCATGCCGCACATATATTCATTTCAACTGCAAACAAAACACAGTATAATTAACGTAAAGAACGAAGCTTGTATAGAAGAACGTTCGCACCAAGATGAGGAAGGAGAACGAACAAATGAAAAAATGAGGTAACCACCCTGGAATCGAACACGGGATCTTCCGATTGGCGGTCAGATATGATAACCACTACACAATGGGCCTAGCAAAAAGAGAAGTCGTAATTCTCCTACATACGCGCAGATATCACTGCCCTGAGGGTGCACCTTCCGCATGCCGCACATATATACATTTCAACTGCAAACAACACAGATTATAATTAACGTAAAGAACGACGCTTGTATAGAAGAATGTTCCGCGCAAGATGAGGTGGTAGAACAAACATATGAAAAAATGAGGTAAACACCCCGGAATCGAACCCGGGATCTTCCGTTTGCCGTCAGATAAGATAACCACTACACTAAGGGCCTCAGTTAATCAGAAGTCGTAATTCTCCTATGTACGCACAGAAACCAATGCCCTAAATGGGCTCCTCTCGCATGCCGTACATATATACATTTCAACTGCAAACAACACACAGTATAATTTACGTAAAGAACGACGCTTGTATAGAAGAACGTTCCCACTAAGATGAGAAAGGAGAACGAACAAATGAAAAAATGAGGTAACTACCCGGGAATCGAACCCGGGATCTTCCGATTGACGGTCAATATGATAACCATTACACAATGGGCCTCACTCAATCAGAAGCCGTAATTCTCCTACATACGCGCAGATATCAATGCCTTGAAGGTGCACCTGCCGCATGCAGCACATATATACATTTCAACTGCAAACAACACACAGTATAATTAACGTAAAGAACGACGCTTGTACTGAAGACCATTCGGCGCAAGATGATTAGGGAGAACGAACAAATTAAAAAATGAGGTAACCACCCGGAAATCGAACCGAGGATCTACCGATTGCCGGTCAGATATGATAACCACTACCCCATGGGGCCCACTCAATCAGAAGTCGTAATCCTCCTACATACGCGCAGAAACCAAAGTCTAAGGGGGCACCTCCCTCATGCCGCACATATATACATTTCTACTGCAAACAACACACAGTATAATTAACGTAAAAAACGAGGCTTGTATAGAAGAACGACCGCGCAAGATGAGGAGGGAGAACGAACAAATGAAAAAATGAGGTAACCACCAGGGAATCGAACCCGGGATATTCCGATTGCCGGTTAGATATGCTAACCACTACACCATGGGCCTCACTCAATCAAAATTCGTAATTCTCCTACATACGCGCGGAAACCAATGCCCTGAGGGGACACCTCCCGCATGCCGCACATATATACATTTCAAATACATTAACACACAGTATAATTAACGTAAAGAACGACACTTGTATAGAAGAACATTCCGAGCAAAATGAGGAAGGAGCACGAACAAATTAAAAAATGAGGTAAACTCCCCGGAATCGAACCCGAGATCTTCTGGTTGCCGGTCAGATATGATAACCACTACACTAAGGGCCTCACTTAATCAGAAGTCGTAATTCTCCTACATACGTTCAGAAACCAATGCCCTGAGTGGGCTCCTCTCGCATGCTGCACATATATACATTTCAACTGCAAACAACACACAGTATAATTAACGTAAATAATGACGCTTCTATAGAAGAAGGTACCGCGCAAGATGAGGAGGAAGAACAAACAAATGAAAAAATGAGGTAAACACCCCGGAATCGAACCCGGGATCTTCCGATTGCCGGTCAGATATGATAACCACTACACTAAGGGCCTCACTTAATCAGAAGTCGTAATTCTCCTACATACGCCCAGACACCAATGCCCTGAGGGGGCTCCGCTCGCATGCCGCACATATATACATTTCAACTGCAAACAACACACAGTATAATTAACGTAAAGAACGACGCTTGTATAGAAGAACGTACCGCGCAATATGAGGAGGGAGCACTAACAAATGAAAAAATGAGGTAACCACCCGGGAATCGAAACTGGGATCTACCGATTGCCGTTCACATATGATAACGTCTACACCATGGGCCTCACTCAATCAGAAGTCGTAATTCTCCTACATACAGTACTCCCAGAAACCAAAGCCCTAAGGGTGCACCTCACTCATGCAGCATATATATACATTTCAAATGAAAATAACACACAGTATAATTAACGTAAAAAACGACGCTTGTACAGAAGAACGTTTCGCGCAAGATGAGGAGTGAGAACGAACAAATGAAAAAATGAGGTAACTAACCGGGAATCGAACCCTGGATCTTAAGATTGCCGGTCAGATATGATAACCACTATACTAAGGGCCTCACTTAATCAGAAGTCGTAATTCTCCTACATACGCGCGGAAACCAATGCCCTGAGGGGGCACCTCACGCATGCCGCACATATATACATTTCAACTGCAAACAACAAACAGAATAATTAACGTAAAAAACGACGCTTTTAGAGAAGAACGTTCCGCGCAAGATGAGCAGTGAGAACGAACAAATGAAAAAATGTGGTAACCAACCTTGAGTCGAACCCAGGATCTTCGGATTGACGGTCAATATGATAGCCACTACACAATGGGCCTCACTCAATAAGAAGTCGTAATTCTCCTACATACGCGCAGATACCAATGCGCTGAGGCTGCACCTCCCGCATGCCGCACATATATACATTTCAACTGCAAACAACACACAGTATAATTAACGTACATAACGACGCTTGTATAGAAGAATAACCGCGCAAGATGAGGAGGTAGAACAAACAAATGAAAAAATGAGGTAAACACACCGGAATCGAACCCGGGATCTTCCGTTTGCCAGTCAGATATGATAACCACTACACTAAGGGCCTCACTTAATGAGAAGTCGTAATTCTCCTACATACGCCCAGAAACCAATGCCCTGAGTGGGCCCCTCCCGCATGCCGCACATATATACATTTCAAGTGCAAACAACACAGTATAATTAACGTAAAGAACGACGCTTGTATAGAAGAATGTTACGCGCAATATGGGGAGGAAGCACGAACAAATTAAAAAATGAGGTAACCACCAGGGAATCGAAACCGGGATCTTCGGATTGACGGTCAATATGATAACCACTACAGAATGGGCCTCACTCAATCAGAAGTCGTAATTCTCCTACATACGCGCAGATACCAATGCCCTGAGGGTGTACGTACCGTATGCCGCACTTTTATACATTTCATCTGCAAACAACACACAGTATAATTAACGTAAAGAACGACGCTTGTATAGAAGAACGTTCAGCGCTAAATGAGGAGGGAGAACGAACAAATGAAAAAATGAGATAACCACCAGGGAATCGAACCCGGGATATTCCGATTGCCGGTTAGATATGCTAACCACTACACCATTGGCCTCACTCAATCAAAATTCGTAATTCTCCTTCATACGCGCGGAAACCAATGCCCTGAGGGGGCACCTTCCGCATGCCGCACATATATACATTTCAACTGCAAACGACACACAGTATAATTAACGTAAAGAACGACGCTTGTACAGAAGAACGTTTCTCGCAAGATTGTAGGGAGAACGAACAAATTAAAAAATGAGGTAACCACCCTGGAATCGAACCGAGGATCTTCCAATTGCCTGAGGGATTTGATAACCACTAAACCATGGTCCTCACTCAATCAGAAGTCGTAATTCTCCTATATATGCACAGATACCAATGCCCTGAGGGGGCACCTGCTGCATGCCGCACATATATACATTTCAAATGCAAACAACACACATTATAATTAACGTTAAGAACGACGCTTGTATAGAAGAACGTTCCGCGAAAGATGAGGAGGGAGAACGAACAAATGAAAAAAAAGAGGTAACCACCTGGGAATCGAACCCGGGATCTTCCGATTGCCAGTCAGATATGATAACCACTACACAATGGGCCTCACTCATATAGAAGTCGTAATTCTCCTACATACGAGCAGAAACCAATGCCCTGAGGGGTCACCTCACGCATGCCGCACATATATGCATTTCAACTGCAAACAACACACAGTATAATTAACGTAAAGAACGACGCTTGTATAGAAGAACGTACCGCGCAAGATGAGGAGGGAGAACGAACAATTGAAAAAATGAGGTAACCACCTGGGAATCGAACCCTGGATCTTCCGATTGCCGGTCAGATATGATAACCACTACACAATGGGCCTCACTCAATCAGAAGTCGTAATTCTCCTACATACCCGCAGATATCAATGCCCTGAAGGTTCACCTGCCGCATGCCGCACATATATACATTTCAACTGCAAACAACACACAGTATAATTAACGTAAAGAACGACGCTTGTATAGAAGAACGTTCCGCGCAAGATGAGGAGGTAGAACAAACTAATGAAAAAATGAGGTAACCACCCGGGAATCGAAACCGGGATCTTCGATTGCCGGTAACATATGATAACCACTACACCATAAGCATCACTGAAACAGAAGTCGTAATTCTCCTACATACGCGCAGAAACCAATGCCCTGAGGGTGTACCGACCGCATGCCGCACATATATACATTTCAACTGCAAACAAAACACAGCGTAATTATCGTAAAGAATGACACTTGTATAGAAGAACGTTCCGTGCAAGATCAGGAGGGAGAACGAAGAAATGAAAAAATGAGATAACCACCAGGGAATCAAACCCAGGATCTTCCGATTGCCGGTTAGATATGCTAACCACTACACCATGGGCCTCAATCAAACAAAATTCGTAATTCTCCTACATACGCGCGGAAACCAATGCCCTGATGGGGCATCTCCCGCATGCCGCACATATATACATTTCAACTGCAAACAACACACAGTATAATTAACGCAAAGAACGACGTTTGTACAGAAGAAGGTTTCGCGCAAAATGAGTAGGGAGAAAGAACAAATGAAAAAATGAGGTAACCACCCTGGAATCGAACCGAGGATCTTCCGATTGCCCGGTAGATTTGATAACCACTACACCATGGGCCTCACTCAATCAGAATTCGTAATTCTCCTACATACGCGCTGAAACCAAAGCCCTCAGGGTGCACCTTCCGCATGCCGCACATATATACATTTCAACTGCAAGCAACACAGTATAATTAACGTAAAGAACGACGCTTGTATAGAAGAACGTTCCGCGCAAAATGAGGAGGTAGAACGAAACAATGAAAAAATGAAGTAACCAACCGGGAATCGAAAGTGGGATCTTCCCATTGAAGGTCAATATGATAACCACTACACAATAGGCCTCACTCATTCAGAAGTCGTAATTCTCCTACATACGCGCTGAAACCAATGACCTCAGGGTGCATCTCCCGCATGCCGCACGTATATACATTTCAATTGCAAACAGCACACAATATAATTAACGTAAAGAACGACGTTTGTATAGAAGAACGTGCCGCGCAAGATGAGGAGGTAGAACGAACAAATGAAAAAATGAGATAAACACCCGGGAATCGAACCCGGGATCTTCCGAATGACGGTCGATATGATAACCACTACACAATGGGCCTCACTCAATCAGAAGTCGTAATTCTCCTACATACGCGCAGATACAAATGCCCTCAGGGGGCACCTCCTGTATGCCGCACATATATACATTTCAACTGCAAGCAACACACATTATAATTAACGTTAAGAACGACGCTTGTATAGAAGAACGTTCCGCGCAAGATGAGGAGGGAGAACGAAGAAATTAAAAAATGAGGTAACCACCTGGGAATCGAACCCAGGATCTTCCGGTTGCCGGTCAGATATGATAACCATTACACAATGGGCCTCACTCCATCAGAAGTCGTAATTCTCCTACATACGCGCAGATATCAATGCACTGAAGGTGCACCTCTCGCATGCCGCACATATATACATTTCAACTGCAAACAACACACAGTATAATTAACGTAAAGAACGAAGCTTGTATTGAAGAACGTTCCGCGCAAGACGACGAGGTAGAACAAACTAATGAAAAAATGAGGGAAACACTCCGGAATCGAACCCGGGATCTTCCGATTGCCGGTCAGATATGATAACCACTACACTAAGGGCCTCACTTAAACAGAAGTCGTAATTCTCCTACATACGCCCAGAAACCAATGCCTTGAGGGGGCTCCTCTCGCATGCCGCACATATATACATTTCAACTGCAAACAACACACAGTATAATTAACGTAAAGAACGACGCTTGTATAGAAGAACGTTCCGCGCAGTATGAGGAGGGAGCAGGAACACATGAAAAAATGAGGTAACCACCCGGGAATCGAAACTGGGATCTACCGATTGCCGTTCACATATGATAACCACTACACCATGGGCCTCACTCAATCAGAAGTCGTAATTCTCCTACATAATCTCAGAAACCAAAGCCCTATGGGTGCACCTCACTCATGCCGTACATATATACATTTCAACTGCAAACAACACACAGTATGATTAACGTAAATAACGACGCTTGTACAGAAGAACGTTCCGCGCAAGATGAGGAGGGAGAACGAACAAATGAAAAAATGAGGTAACCAACCGGGAATCGAAGCCGGGATCTTAAGATTGCCAGTCAGATATGATAACCACTACACAATGGGCCTCACTCAATCAGAAGTCGTAATTCTTCTACATACGCGCGGAAACCAATGCCCTGAGGGGGCACCTCACGCATGCCGCACATATATACATTTCAACTGCAAACAACACAGAATAATTAACGTAAAAAACGACGCTTCAAAAGAAGAACGTTCCGCGCAAGATGAAGAGGGAGAACGAACTAATGAAAAAATGAGGTAACCAACCTTGAATCGAACCCAGGATCTTCGGATTGACGGTCAATATGATAACCACTACACAATGCGCCTCACTCAATCAGAAGTCGTAATTCTCCTACATACGCGCAGATACCAATGCCCTGAGGCTGCATCTCTCGCATGCCGCACATATATACATTTCAACTGCAAACAACACACAGTATAATTAACGTACATAACGACGCTTGTATAGAAGAACGTACCGCGCAAAATGAGGAGGGAGAACGAACAAATGAAAAAATGAGGTAACCAACCGGGAATCGAAGCCGGGATCTTAAGATTGCCAGTTAGATATGATAACCACTACACAATGGGCCTCACTCAATCAGAAGTCGTAATTCTTCTACATACGCGCGGAAACCAATGCCCTGAGGGGGCACCTCACGCATGCCGCACATATATACATTTCAACTGCAAACAACACAGAATAATTAACGTAAAAAACGACGCTTCAAAAGAAGAACGTTCCGCGCAAGATGAAGAGGGAGAACGAACTAAAAAAATGAGGTAACCAACCTTGAATCGAACCCAGGATCTTCGGATTGACGGTCAATATGATAACCACTACACAATGCCCCTCACTCAATCAGAAGTCGTAATTCTCCTACATACGCGCAGATACCAATGCCCTGAGGCTGCATCTCTCGCATGCCGCACATATATACATTTCAACTGCAAACAACACACAGTATAATTATCGTATATAACGACGCTTGTATAGAAGAACGTACCGCGCAAAATGAGGAGGTAGAACAAACAAATGAAAAAATGAGGTAAACACCCCGGAATAGAATCCGGTATCTTCCGTTTGCCGGTCAGATATGATAACCACTACACTAGGGGCCTCACTTAATCAGAAGTCGTAATTCTCCTACATACGCCCAGAAACCAATGCCCTGATTGGGCCCCTCCCGCATGCCGCACATATATACATTTCAACTGCAAACAACACACAGTATAATTAACGTAAAGAACGACGCTTGAATAGAAGAATGTTACGCGCAATATGAGGAGGGAGCACGAACAAATTAAAAAATGAGGTAACCACCAAGGAATCGAAACCGGGATCTTCGGATTGACGTCAATATGATAACCACTACACAATGGGCCTCACTCAATCAGAAGTCGTAATTCTGCTGCATACGCGCAGAAACCAATGCCCTGAGGGTGTACCGACCGCATGCCGCACATATACATTTCAACTGCAAACAAAACACAGCGTAATTAACGTAAAGAACGACACTTGTATAGAAGAACGTTCCGCGCAAGATGAGGAGGGAGAACGAACAAATGAAAAAATGAGATAAACATCAGGGAATCGAACCCAGGATCTTCCGATTGCCGGTTAGATATGCTAACCACTACACCATGGGCCTCAATCAATCAAAATTCGTAATTCTCCTACATACGCTCGGAAACCAATGCCCTGAGGGGGCACCTCCCGCATGCCGCACATATATACATTTCAACTGCAAACAACACACAGTATAATTAACGTAAAGAACGATGCTTGTACAGAAGAACGTTTCGCGCAAGATGAGTAGGGAGAACGAACAAATGAAAAAATGAGCTAACCACCCTGGAATCGAACCGAGGATCTTCCGATTGCCGGACAGATTTGATAACCACTACACCATGGGCCTCACTCAATCAGAATTCGTAATTTTCCTACATACGCGCTGAAACCAAATCCCTCAGGGTGCACCTTCCGCATGCCGCACATATATACATTTCAACTGCAAACAACACACAGTATAATTAACGTAAAGAACGACGCTTGTATAGAAGAACGTTCCGAGCAAAATGAGGAGGTAGAACGAACAAATTAAAAAATGAGGTAACCACCCGGGAATCGAACCCGGGATCTTCCGATTGACGGTCAATATGATAACCACTACACAATGGGCCTCACTCAATCAGAAGTCTTCATTCTCCAACATACACCCAGAAACCAATGCCCTGAGGGGGCACCTCCCGCATGCCGCACATATATACATTTCAACTGCAAACAACACACAGTATAATTAACGTTAAGAACGACGCTTGTATAGAAGAATGTTCCGCGCAAGATGAGGAGGGAGAACGAACAAATGAAAAAATGGGGTAACCACATGGGAATCGAAACCGGGATCTTCCGTTTGCCAGGTAGATATGATAACCACTACACAATGGGCCTCACTCAATCAGAAGTCGTAATTCTCCTACATACGCTCAGATATCAATGCCCTGAAGGGGCACCTCCCGCATGCCGCACATACATACATTTCAACTGTAAACAACACACAGTATAATTAACGTAAATAACGACGCTTGGTTAGAAGAACGTACCTCGCAAGATGAGGAGGTAGAACAAACAAATTAAAAAATGAGGTAAACACCCCGGAATCGAACCCGGGATCTTCCGATTTCCGGTCAGATATGATAACCACTACACTAAGGGCCTCACTCAATCAGAAGTCGTAATTCTCCTACATACGCGCAGATACCAATGCCCTGATATGTCAGCTGGTGACCTCTCACGGCTCGGTCGAAGGCCTTATTGTCCAGCATTATCTCAGTGGTGTTAGCCGCGTACACACCTGCCTCTGTCCATTAGGGTGGATCACTTTTCTCTATTTTTAAAAAATTATAGCAGGACAAAGTTTTTCCCATGATTTGGTTCAGTGGAAGTACACTGACACCATTTTTACCAAAATCGATCAATATTTAGGGGGCGCATCGACCTTGAAAATTTCAATTTTGGAAATTTGGCCAAATTGACAATTTTTTACTGAATAAAGATAAATCATCAAATGACCATATTTTCTGAATCCTCTCAGTGAAAGAATTCCTCTCAGATACTTACCAAGTTGATAGGACAAGTGGTTTAGAAGTTATACTCACCTTGAGATAGCATTAAAATTTAATATACGTATTTGTCCCCGCACCTCCATATGCTGTCTGCCATTTTCTGCTTTTTAGGATAAGATAAAACGAATAAGGAAAGATCAAATGTATTTTGTAATAAAACGGTTTACCGATATCACTAAAGGTAGGTACTTACTCCGGTGCCCCTAACTAGGTTCAAAAAATGTATGAATCGTGGTTAGAACACACGTCATCTTAAGGCGTGCGCCATGTACTCTCTCTGCTAACTCCCTTTCCTTCTACGCTACGTCATCTTGGCAAGTGACGACTTCTTGAAGTCACCGAGTTCTTTCCGGCTCTTTTCCACGAGTTGAAGAAGACCCTGCAGCTGTGACTCGTCTTTTGTGACAGTGTTCGCATAATCTTCTATCAGTTTTATCCCTCTCTCTGCCACGTCGTTGGTAACTTTCAGATGCGAGATGACATTCTTCAGATCACAGTAGTTCTTATCTTGATCCCACTTATTCACCGGCAGAGTGAGCCACGTAGACGCGCACACCTGCAGGCCTGTGAACACGAACCACGATGACTCATCGATCAGGTCCGGAAGGCGCGTCGTGTCATCAACCGAGACGTTGTCATACGTGAAGTCCTCGGGCACAGCGAGGCGGCACAGCTTCTTTGCCATCTCGTGCTTCACAGTGTCTTCCACTTTGTCACTGCAGAGGGCAAAAACGACGGTCTGAGGCCTCAGATACCACAAGTGCCGCCTGATCACTGCCAGTGAAGCCTCTGCAATCTCGCGATCCACAGCCCTGTACTGCAGAAGACGCTGGTACAACACAAGGTCATTCAGCGGGGCATCAGCTGCGACAGGAGCCGCCAGCCAGGCAGGTGCGTAGAGGAGTGCAGTAAATAGTACCACTCTCTGAAGTTTCTGTACCAGCTCGTCGTCGAACTCCAGCTGACCGCTGAACATCAGGAGCTTCGTGTAGTAGATGATCTGAAACGAATACGCACTGTGATGTATAAATACCGATACCACTCCATATAAGTTTGTTTAATGGTAAATTATTTATCTTATTTTTTTCTGGTAGGGACTTCAAATGGCTGTTTGCAGAAGGCAATACAATATTTAACTTCTAATTCAAAATACCAACCTTGGCCATCCACCTCGCATGATGGTAGGCTCCTGGGCGCATGAAGTGTGTGCCACGACGTGGCTGGGCCCCGAGTACCAGGAGTGTAATCTCCGCCACTTCTCGGTAGTCTTCTCTGACAAGACCAGAAGCGGTGCCGAGGAACTTGACTGCCTCATCTCGGAGCTCCATCAGCCACGTCACCTCCGCCAAATGCTCGATCTCCAGCTCGCGATAAGTCGAGAGGTCGAGCTTGTCCCACCTGAAAGGGGAGTTATGAAAATATTGCATGAAAACGACTGAAGTTTCCCTTTTCGACTGCTATTAACATCATTAGTAGAAGGACGCTGATATCTCAATTGCTCTGAAGGCAAAAAATCATTGGAGAAAACAAATGCGCCTTAGACTTGAAATTCACCTTCTCCTCAGATACTGGAACAAAGGTTCAGTTGGTGCTGTGGTTCTTCCAAACGCGGTGATGACCACTGCCCCCACGATGAGCTCCATAACGTGATGGCGACAGCCCAGCTGGAAGAGCGGTTTACCAAGCATGTTCTCCAGCCGGACCACCGCACCCTGCACCCTCCCCGTATTGGAGGAAGTTGTGTCGAAGCACAGTCCAATCACGTTGTTCTCGCATCCCCAGTCTTTGAGAGCACGAAAGGTCGCCTGGGCCTGGGACAGACCGGTGCCGTCAGCAACAGTCGGAACGGCCAGCAACTTTCCTTCTGTGCATTGGGGAGCTCCGGAGATGAGAATCGCCTGGCGGTGCTCCAATGATCCAAGAGAGTCCTGAAACGTATGTCATACATGCCAATCCATTATCGTCCACTGGAATATGTCAATCCACTGTCGTCACTGGAACATGTTAATTCACTGTCGTCCACGGTGAGGGCAAAACTGACCTTGATTACTTTACCGTCCCAGTGGACGACAGCATGCCTCGGAGATACGAAGGATTTCTGCACAGCTGTCGACACTTCACAACGATGTGCCACTCTTCCACGGCGAGACGTGTCCTTCGAGATACTGAATTTGTCCAGGTCTGGGGCGGATCTGCCGAACGTAGGACTGCCGCCACGACACTTGCCACCTATGTGCGAAATTGAAAGGAAATTGACAAGGATGCGTATGGTTTTTATGTGACAAAATAATCACTAAATTTTCCGTCGTTACGTCTATTATATCTTTGTCAAGGAAAGATCATTACTGATATATACACACCTGATTATTGGACATCCGGAAGCGATCAGCCACTTCAATAACAGCCGGTGCATTGAGGATGCGGTGAGGAAGGCTGATTGATACAGTTGATTCTCTCGGCTGTCGGTATGGTGGTTCTAGCTGTGATTCGGAGTTGCTCGATGATCTGCTTTCTATAGATTCATCGTCGCTCTCAGCTTCGGTTCCTAATTTCGTTTTTGAGGTGCCTGGCTCATCACGAGATTGTTGTCTTGAGAGTTGCCGTTTTCTCTTGACAACGAACACTTTATCATTCCCACTCATTGTTGCCTGGCGCAGGCCCCGTTGATCCTCATAAAATTTAATATCTTCTTGTTTGTTGTTGTCTGAGAGCAGTCGACTTTTCTGTATCTCTTCAATAGCATCGGGAGCTCCGATGTCCCAGAGCTTGTTCAGATTTTCTGAAAACTTCTCCCTGCCTTTTCCCGCGTCACTGTCTCTCATCTTGCTCTTCTGCAGCGAGCGCCACTCTTCCCACAGTAACTCCAGTTTTCTTTCGCAGTTACGCCTCGTGATCGTCTTTATACGTGCCATGTTCCAAAATGCCAGAACATTGGCCACCGTGTCTTTTACGGCGGCCTTCCTGTCAGTAGTTTCCTGCTTGGCATAGAAGAAGTACTGGAGAACTTGATGGGTGGTTGGCAATTTGGCACCACCGATCGAGGAAGATGGCTGACCAATTAAGAAGACGTCCGTGGCTGACCTTAGAGAAGGTGGTGCTGTTGTTGCTGCTTTCTCTTTTCCAGAATAAGTAACTTTCAGAGTCTTCCCACTCCTGGTTGTTAACAGTTTATCCATTGTACTAAAGTCTAGACTTATCAAACAAGAATCAATTGACACAGTTGATCTGTAAAAAGCAAACTGTGATTAGTAAAAATATTGGTCATAGACATAGCGTGTGTGTGTAATTGGGATTTTAGGATGCGCCAGCTACTGATGCTATGATTACGTCCATAACGGGGGACAAATACGTATTTTAAATTTTAATGTTATTTCTAGGTGAGTGTAACTTCTAAACCACTTGTCCGATCAACTTGGTAAGTATCTGAGAGGATTTCTTTCACTGAGAGGATTCAGAAAATATGGTCATTTGATGATTTATCTTTATTCAGTAAAAAATTGTCAATTTGGCCAAATTTCCAAAATTGAAATTTTCAAGGTCGATGCGCGACCCCTAAATATTGATCGATTTTGGTAAAAATGGTGTCAGTGTACTTCCACTGAACCAGATCATGGGAAAAACTTTGTCCAGCTATAATTTTTAAAAAAAAGTGAAAAGTGATCCACCCTACTGTCCATAAGTCAAGTCCCGCACTTTCCATGTGTTGACCAATGGCTTTCAGAAAGTTGAAGCAGATATGGAGGCCTCCCATGAGCAAGACCACGTTGGCAAATTTCGAGTTTGCCCAGACTAGTTCCTTACCCCTGCTGTACAGAGGCTGATCAGCAGTGATGATGGTGTACTTCTGGCTGACAAACTACTCAGAAATGGCCATGAAGCGATTGATGACGGTGGTCATGGTGTCACTGTCATCTGCTGGTGCCTGCAGGATTGGCAACATCCCGACGGTCGTTACTGGTGGATCCGCAGTGCTAGCAGATTGATTGAATGCTCCCTAGCTTGGAACGGACATCGTTTCATCATAGATGCGTGACACCACCTAGGCGAAGTCCTTGGCACGTGATCGGTCCCTCTGAGGTTCATGTGACAAGTCGTCTATGTCAGTCTTGTAGCCAGGAGGAGATGGCCTCTTGCCAGATGGGAGGGTAGCCTGGTCCAGCCTTTGGAACTCCTGTAGGTCATCAGGTTTGATAGATTTCGATCTCTTGTGCTTGCTACCCTTTTGGTCATGACTCTGCTGTGGAGGGGGTGGCCTCTCTGCCATACCATCAGTTCAGTGCTGTGGAAGGTGTTCTTCCTGTCTAAGGTTGACTCCAAGACATCTATTTTGTCACAAGAGCAGTGAATCATTCTCTCTTTGACGATGGTGTCAGGGATGTAGACATCCATTCTCAGCATACCTCTCCAGGATGTTCTGAGCGATGGTAGTGTCTATCCTTCTTACAGTGTCGATACCAATAGTGTGATTTGCCGCGTAGAACAGATCTAGGAGTGCTCTGAGCGGGTGGCTTGGTGCAGAGTAAGACCCAAGCCCACATGCTTTGGTGTCAACTTTCGTCGGTTGGAGACTGCATAGATTATGTCCTGGGCAATGCTACACACACTCTGCTTCACTTTCTGGTCCTCTTCACTTCCCTCATCCACAGCATCCATTCTCCCAAAGCAATCGTAGAAACAGGTACAGGCTGTCGGGTATGACGCGATCAACATGTTCCTGATCAAGACCTTGCCATGTCTCGGAGTGTCCAGGAGTTTCAAGAAGATCTTGTCGAACCTTCAGAGCCAAGTGTGCCATATCTTGGAATATGCTGCTAGTGGTTATCATATCTGACCGGCAATCGGAAGATCCCGGGTTCGATTCCCGGGTGGTTACCTCATTTTTTCATTTGTTCGTTCTCCCTCCTCATCTTGCGCGGAATATTCTTCTATACAAGCGTCGTTCTTTACGTTAATTATACTGCGTGCTCTTTGCAGTTGAAATGTATAATATATATATATATATATATATATTATATGTTTGTTAAATTTCCACGCGTACGGGTAATTTATTAACCCTTTACCGCACTGTGTGTCGAATACGTAACGTTTCAAATACACGCATTTAGACTCAACCCTACGCAAAAAGTTCGGCCATAAAGGGTTAATATCTTTTGAATATGCAGACGTTTTACCGCGCGAAGTTCAAATATATATATATATATATTATCATAGTCATGCGGTTTGCTTCTACAAAGCTTCAATTTAATATTTAGGAGAAATCCAATGACAAGGAGGAATGTAAATGCCATGAAAAGTCTTCTTAATGCGCAACATTTCGAGCAATACGCTCATCATCAGGCTAGATAATACAATATGAAATTAGAATCAATAAATAAATGTGAACAAGACAAAATAATTTCTATAAAACCTATTCAATAAAAGCAAATTTAAAAGACTAAAGAAGAGGGTTAAATTCAAAGTTATAAAAATTTACATATAAAAATTACAAGAAATTTAAAAGCTATTTTTAAATTACATATAGTAAATTTGAAATTAGTACATTGGAATAATTAACACTAATACAATGGAATAATTAACACTACGAACCTTTCAATGCTGGTTCCGAGGCACGAGTAATTTAAAACAAAACAAAAGGAAACAAGCTATGGTTGAGCGGTTGGAGTTATAAGTTAGGGGAGGGGGATTATAAAAAATTGGGGAGGGGAGTTGGGGAGGGGGTTTATAAAAATTTAGAGGGACAGCTGAGGAATCCACGTTTAGAGAAGGGGTCAATGTTTTAATATAAAGAGATTCCAAAATTCTAAGTGAGTTAGGACAAGAATTACAACCGAGAATTTTAAAATTATCTAAAGTGACATCAGTTTTACATTTTATGCTGTGTTCCCGAATACTGGAGGCTTCTTTTTTATTTAAAATTTTACCTGTTCGGCAACTTATTCCCATATGCGAATAAAATCTAGTCCTGAGGGAGCGCACGGTGCTGCCAATGTAAGTACCAAGGAGACACCTTGGGCAGGTAAATAAATATACAACACCGCTACGCAACGAATCAGGAGTTCGATCATTCGCTGAGAAAAAGCTACCTAAAGACATTTTGTTAATAAATATAATGCGAAAATCAGTATGATAAAAAAAATTTCTTAACAACTTTGTAAATTTAAGTTTAAATTCTTTATTCATGGGACCCATTTCAGGTACCAGGAAATATTTTATATCTTTAGGCACTGAAATACAGGAAAGTTGAGGGCTATAAACATTATTTAAGAAAGATCTTATTAGTTTATCTACATATTGAACAGGAAAACTATTATTGGTAAAATATGATCTTAAATTATTAAATTCATCGTTTAGTAAGGTAAAACTAGAGGTCAAATTATATCCTCTGAACAAGAGTGTTTTAATACACGACATCTTATAGTTAAAATCAGTAAAACTAAAGAAATTCATGCCCAAACCAGTAAAAGTGGGTTTCCTGTAAACTGATGTAGTAATAGAATCACCTTTTTTCGAAATTAAAAGATCTAAAAAGGGGAGGGAGCCATTTTTCTCAGTTTCCATTGTATAAGTTATATTGGGGTGCAGAGAATTTAAGAAGTTAAAAAATTGTTGCGCTTGTACAGCATTATCAAAAACAGCTATCGAGTCATCAACGAAGCGTCGATAGAAAATTGGTTTACAATGGGTGGGAGATTGTCTAAAAATTACACTTTCTAAATGAGTCATAAAAAAATCAGCTGATAGAGGTCCGACGGGTGATCCCATCCCAACACCATCAATTTGTTGGTAAACCTTATTATTGAAAGTAAAATAACATTGCGACCTCGCCGGTCGCAAACATTTGGGAATCATCAGAAATCCAAAAACACACGTGGTTTTCAAGGAGAGAGAAACAAAAGGGTACTTCTTTTTTTCCCAAAAAGGCCCGCGAATAGTTACCGTCTTAAGAGCCTATATAAGCCAGAGTTCACTAAAAATCGCCCTCACTCTGCTTGTTACTCCTCGTAAATCTCCTCTTTCACGTAGCGCCGCTTCGACCTCAGCCAGCCTCAGTCCCTCAAGCGACACCTCGACCATACACGAAGCGAATCAACACTTGAGGCGACCTACAATTTCATCCCGTCGGAAGCAGCATCACGCTAGCGGCGACATCCTTCGGGCCCTGGTTTCACTCATCCTTCACCACAATTCGATCGACGTCCGTTTCAAAAAGTCTATTAACATGCCCTCAGCACATCCTCCTCTCGGTAGGCCAATACGTCTTCAGAGCTATCTACGGCGAAACGCAATACGGTCAACCTTTACGTAGGCCCTCGTCAGTCTTCAGAGTTATCCACATCGAAACGCAGGACGATAAACCTTCACGTAGGTTTCTTTAGACTTCATATTTATCTCCGTAGAAATCGCAGGTCGGTAATTCTCTTGTAGGCCCTCGCTGTGCCTACAGTGTTTTGTTACGTTGTGCTAGACTATTCAGGATTCAAAATTGAAAAGTCCACAAACTCTGCCTAATCGCGTACGCCCTAAAAAGTGTCCTCAATACCGTTCAAACTAACTCTCTCGTTAAGACCGCAGTAGGCCTATTCAAGTGTTGTACCAATACTGTAGTTTTATATCACCTTGTTATTCTTGTTCATTCATATAATTTACTTATTTTGTATCCGACTGTTTATTTGCCCTTTTATGCATTTCATTTTCACTGACCTAATCCATTTACTGTACCATACCATACTTTCATTACAGTATTTCAGTTATTATTGGCTTAATTACGGAGCAAGTGTAGTTTCCGTTCCCCTACATTATCCTAGTGTAGTTTACGTGCCCCTACATTATCCTAGTGTAGTTTACGTGCCCCTACATTTTCCTAGTGTAGTTTACGTGCCCCTACATTATCCTAGTTTAGTTTACGTGCCCCTACATTATCCTAGTTTAGTTTACGTGCCCCTACATTATCCTAGTGTAGTTTACGTGCCCCTACATTATCCTAGTGTAGTTTACGTGCCCCTACATTATCCTAGTACAGTTTACGTTCCTCTACATTACTTTGCGTTCCCCAACTTTGTCCGCGTATAACTAATCAAATAAAACGTTAAAACTAACGAAAATATTACGACTTAACCTCACCAATCGTCAATTTATATATATGTGTATATATATATATATATATATATATATATATATATATAATATATATATATATATATATTGACGATTCATTAGGTTAAGTCGTAATATTTTCGTTAGTTTTACATTTTATTTGATGGATTCATTTAAAAAATGTCTCCTAAAGATTCCACTGTAGTTTACTTATCTCAACTTTGACCCAGAGCCGGATTTAGACGTGTGGAGGCCCTGGGCAGCCTCCATGTGGAGGCCCCCCTACCTTAGGGGAAGACATAATTGAAGTCATCCATAAGATTCATAATATAATTAACATACATACACTTTCAAAACATCGTGCAGTCTTGTGTCTGTCCATTCCACTCATTTCTGCAAAAAATGAAAGCCTCGGGTTACTCGGGTATTCCATTATAGTGAGAGTAGGCCTAAAAGAGTAATAAAAACAAAATAATAATCAGTACACAACAAATAGTAATTGGTAAAAGTTTATGTACTACAGTGGTATTGGATGCGCGTGTTTTTTTGTTGATCATCTATCGGGTTTTTCTAGTTTCGGGTTTTTTCTATTTTGATAATGGCTTGTCAATATGTGGAGGCCCCCAAGATGTGGAGGCCCCCAAGATGTGGAGGCCCATGGGCAGCTGCCCACTTTGCCCACTCCTAAATCCGGCCCTGCTTTGACCTACTGTAGTGTAGTTTGTGTCCCCTTTTGCGTCAGGGGGACGTAAAGTACACTTGCTCCTTAATTACTTATTCTGTATTCACCTCTGCATATCTCATTAGCCTACCTAAATTTGTGCACTTACTTCACGATTATACTTACGTATACTTACTTAACGATTAGACTCTATAACCATTTCTTATTGCTAATAATTAATCAATCATCTGTAATATATGATAGTATAAATACTGTTATACAATTGATAATCACTATAAATACCGTTATAGAATTGATAATCACTATAAATACCGTTATAGAATTGATAATCACTATAAATACCGTTATAGAATTGATAATCACTATAAATACCGTTATAGAATTGATAATCACTATAAATACCGTTATAGAATTGGTAATCACTATAAATACCGTTATAGAATTGGTAATCACTATAAATACCGTTATAGAATTGGTAATCACTATAAATACCGTTATAGAATTGGTAATCACTATAAATACCGTTATAGAATTGGTAATCACTATAAATACCTTTATAGAATTGGTAATCACTATAAATACCGTTATAGAATGGTTAATCACTGTGAACAAATAATTCTAGTTTTCTAATTAAACACAAAACAACAAAGTAATTTCTCTCTCCTTATTAAATACTGTTTGTTTGGGCTGTATTTCCAAACTGGTGACCCCTAGTTATTCATTTCAATATAATTCATAAATTATAGTAAGCCTACTTTCTTGGCCACATCAAACTGGTGATCCGTAGGCCACTATATATATATATATATATATATATATATATATATATATATATGATACACACAGACCGTGCATGGAACAAGGAACTCTTCTGGGATAATTAAATCCACTATAGTCCGAATAAGTAATGGTAAATGACAAATACCATAGTTTTTCTGTTTCATGATACTAGCCCGACGTGGGCAACGAGTCACTCGCAAAGAGGTCCCATAAATATAGCTTCCCTCACCAGCTATCTGCAAGGCAAACAGGATCCAGCTTTGGGACATGGATCTAGGGTTTAAAGCAGCCTAGCCCTGCTACATTTCGAACCTCAATATAAGCAAAAGACTCGCTGCCTTCACGTCAGATTGAATACGTCAAAGAAAAAGGGATAACTATTATATTTTTAACCAAAAACCAAAACTTAAACCTCAACTGACAGAATTGAGCGTCCACTTTTCAAGGCACATAACATGTCCGTTTCAAGATGGGAATGAACTCAGAATGGTCACCTGAGGATTTTTATGATACACACAGACCGTGCATGGAACAAGGAACTCTTCTGGGATAATTAAATCCACTATAGTCCGAATAAGTAATGGTAAATGACAAATACCATAGATCCATGTCCCAAAGCTGGATCCTGTCTGCCTTGCAGATAGCTGGTGAGGGAAGCTATATTTATGGGACCTCTTTGCGAGTGACCCGTTGCCCACGTCGAGCTAGTATCATGAAAAAGAAAAACTATGGTATTTGTCATTTACCATTACTTATTCGGACTATAGTGGATTTAATTATCCCAGAAGAGTTCCTTGTTCCATGCACGGTCTGTGTGTATTATAAAAATCCTCAGGTGACCATTCTGAGTTCATTCCCATATATATATATATTTAGCAGCATTCTTGTTTGCAGGAGAAATTCAAACACACGCACATATACTACGTAAGAAGAAAGAAGAGAGAGAGAGAGAGAGAGACCTGGTTTAGTTTGGTGTAAATATATATATATATATATATATATATATATATATATATATATATATATATATATATATATATATATTATATATATAAGAACTTATATATATATATATATATATATATATATATATAGCCTCTAAGCTAACACGTGTGGCTGGACCGACTGACTGGCTGGATATCTCAGCAAAGTGACTGTGATCCAAAGCCGTCCAAGATAGCTGGGGACAGCGTTGCCATCCAAAAATAATGAAAATCTGAAGATTAGTGTCAAAATATCTGTAGAAATCTGTAGTTTCAATAAAAATATCTGTAGACAAAATCTGTAAACTACCATTTGATTTTAAAGTTTATTTTTTTAAGTAACATATACATTAATATTCATAATTCCAAACAGAAATACAAAAATGGTAAATTAAACACAAAATTTAGTGAATGAAAGGTAGATAAACTGAATATTTTAAACCAGAATACTATTCAAGCTACGTCTATAGGCCAGTTTAAGAATGATCTAGACAAAAAGCAGCAAATAGAAAGAACAAGTATACAGCAACAAAATAAGGATGCATATATACAAAAAGGAAAAAGGAATTCAATAAAATACATAATTTTGTGCTGTACTGGAATTATGGAATGAACATTATCATTAACAACAACAGGGCTATTTATCTGTACTGTAGATTCCACCCTTTGCTTTCTTTAGCAGTGTGTTTTGTTGATGACTTAGTAAGAACCGACGTACATTCAGCTGAGTGTGGCGTGTTTATGTTATGTTGCCACACTCTACTGACAGGTGGCGCACAAAAATAATTTGTTGGTTCTCATGGAGAAACTCAGTAATATTACTATAATATCCAGTGTAGTCCGTAGTGGTTAGTAAAAAAAAACCCTCAATCTTAGAAATCGGCAAATTTTGCCCATTTTGAAGGAAAATCTGAAAAGAAGCATAAAAAAAAGTCATAAATTTTAGAAATCTGTAGATTTCGGCCATTTTTGGGGAAAAATCTGAAAATCTGAAACAAAGCTTAAAATCTGTAGATGCACAGATAAATCTGTAGAAATGGCAACACTGGCTGGGGAAACCATTATGCTGCAAGATGCTCTAGCGAGAAGACTATCTCTCCTCTCATGCTCTAATAAATATTACTTTTATTAACCTTTAAATACATGCACACACACACACACACAAACATACATGCACGTTATATGCATATACATATATATATATATATATATATATATATATATACACATCACAATTTAACTTTACATGCAGACACACAAATATTCATACACTTACATGATTACATGCAAGCACATAAACATTCATATACTTACATGCAAACATACAAACCTACAAATACTTACAAATACTTACTTGATGTGCCGTTAACAAAGATTTTTAATGCGTCTTTTCTGAGAAGTGCGTACCAGATAATTTCATATTAGCAAATGTAACACCTATTTTTAAGAAAGGTGATAAAGGTGTGGCGGGAAATTATAGGCCAATAAGTATAACGTCGGTTGTAAGTAAGCTACTGGAGTCGATAATTAGGGATCGTATAGTCGAACATTTAGAATTGCATAACTTGATTAGAAAGAAGCAACACGGTTTTAGGCGAAACAAATCTTGCTTAACTAATCTTTTAGAATTTTTCGAAAGCGTGGTTAAAGTTTATGATAGTCATCGGGAGGTAGATGTATGTATTTAGATTTTCAAAAACAGTTTGACATCGTACCGCACAAAAGACTGATTGAAAAAACTAAGGCTCATGGAATCAAGAGTGTAGAAATAAATTGGATAGAAGAATGGTTGCAAGGTAGGGAACAGAGGGTAGTCTTAATGGAGCTAATGTAGCGAGTGGCGTTCCTCAGGGTTCTGTATTGGGCCCCTTGCTTTTTCTTATATATATTAACGATTTAGATGTCGGCCTAGTCAATACAGTTTCAAAGTTTGCGGATGACACGAAATTGGGTGGTAGGGCGATAAATGACGAAGATAGAGGTAAAATCCAGGAAGACCTGAATAAAATCGTAGATTGGTCAGTCACATGGCAAATGAGATTTAACATCGATAAGTGCAATATTTTACATATAGGTTCGAGTGACGGTAATTTTGCATATAGTATGTCAGGGAAGGAGTTGGCAAGCGTAGAGCAGGAAATAGGTTTGGGAGTTACAGTGACTGGCGATTTAAAAGTAACGAAACAAAGTACAGCAGTGGTCAATAAGCCGAACAAAGTCCTAGGTTTTGTAGCTAGGAATTATGTGTACAAATCGCGCGATATAATTGTTCCTCTTTATAAATCATTAGTTAGACCCCATTTGGAGTACGCGATCCAATTTTGGAATCCGCATCTGCATAAAGACAGACAAAATCGAACGAGTTCAAGGACGAGCAACCAAAATGATTCCGTCGCGTCGCTTAGGTCAAAGTCGTATGAGAAAAGGCTTAAAGAGTTAAAATTGACTACAATCGAGACTAGGAGGCTAAGGGGTGATCTAATCCAGGTCTTTAAAATTATGAATGGGTTCGATAACGTAAATAGAGACAGCCTCTTCGAAATATCACAATATAGTAGAACTAGAAATAACGGGTGTAAGCTGACAAGTAGAAGGTCCGAGACAGCAGTTGCCAAAAACTTTTTTTCGCATAGAATAGTAAATAGCTGGACTATTTTGCTGATAGAAGTAATTAGTAGCACGTCTATAAACATGTTTAAAAATCGATTAGATGCGTTTGTTGATAGATTAGGTATAGTTTAAGGTAGTGAAATTACGGTTTTTGTGGTTCGGAACCCACTTAAAATTGTAGGTCCCCTCCGCCATTACGGAGGACATGCGCAATACACAATTACAAACACGGTTACGTAGACCAGCCATGAGTAGATCTTGTGGTCCTTGTTGGTCTGAAACATTATAACATTATGTTAGGTTAGGTTATTTCACTTCCCTCTTGGAGGGTGTACCTCCGACCCCCCTTCATACATAACTCCCCCTTCCCTCTTCAACCCCAAACCCCTCTCCCTTCATGCAGGCTCTGGTACATGGCACTGGCACTCTTGATCATGTTGCATGCAGTTGCATTTACACTCGGCTTTTATGCCGACATACTATTCACGCCGATTTCTTTTTGTAACGGATCGGAGGATTCTGTGAACACTTACTGGGTGATTGGTGATTACTCGATTCTTCTTGTAGCGTATCCCAGAAATTATTTTTTTTATTTTAAAACTAAGTTCTCTGGAGAAGACAGGGTTCAAAGAAGAAGACAAAGATATCCTCTTACTGGACAGTATTTTACTGCTTCTAAATTATTATACTGTAGCCTCTAGATCAGATCAGACAGAAAATAACTGAAAGATTACAATGGCTTATGTATGATTTAATTTGGCGACATTATTATTTCATGTTTACTTGTTTTTTTTCGATTTTTAATAGGTTGAATTCTTTTGCTAATTTAATCCATATTATTTGGATCTTTCAGAAACTGATAAAGCAAAATATTTTAACTGAAGAAAAAATCTGATGTTATCAAGATTTGCCGTGGCAACTAAAAATTGAATTTAAGATAAACATCTTATTAAAATTAAAGGCTTAAAATTTAAAATTAAATGCTGATTCTGGATATGACTTCATCTTTTGATTTAAGAGAGAATACACAAAAAAAAAATTAATATTGCAGAATTTAACAGAATTTAACAGAATCTAAAAATGATCAGATAATTTAAAAATTAAATAATTCATCAATTACTTAGCAAATATAAAATAGAAATAAAATTAAAATTTTAATTATTTTCCAACCTTGCATTTTATATACAGCTAGAGTGTCACGCGAGTTTGGACTTTATATGCAAAAATGAATGTTAGAATTATTACTTTTACATATATATAGTAAGCCTAGTTATTAGCCGATTGAGATGATAATGATTAATTGATTAATAATGATTTCATTGTTAATGACAAGGCTGGGATCAACAATTTAAAATATCCTACGGTATCACCGGTTTGATATGGCCAATGAAGTAGGCTTACTATAATTACTTTCTAGAATGATATGAATAATTCGAGGTCACCAGCTGAGATTACACCCAACCAAATAATATTAATAAAGTTAGAAAAATCACCTTCTTGTTTTGTGTTTAATTAAGAAAATAAATCAGTTATTTGTTCACAGTGAATAACAATGCAATAACGGTAGTTATAGTGATTAACAATTATATAAAGGCATTTATATTATGCTAAAGTTGACTGAGGCTTAGCAAATGAGTAAGTGGTTATACAGCTTAATTGTTAAGTAATTTTATATAGGCTAGTGAGTTGTGCACAAATGGAAACGCAGCATGAAATATGAAGCCTATTGATAACAGAAATTATGCACGTACGTTTGGTACACTGAATGGATTATGTAATACGCTCACTTGCGTAGGTTAATACGATATGCAAAAGTGAACACGGAATAAATGATGTAAGTCGCACGTACTGCAGGTACTGTAAATGGTTTACGTAATACACTGATTAGATAGGCTAATAATTTATGCAAAATGTAACAGAAATGATGTAGCCTATTGACAGTTGAAATAATGCCCGTACGTTTGACACAGTAAGTGGATTAGACCGTCAAGAAAGAAATGCTTAAAAGATCACATAAACAAACGGATGCACAATAAAATAAATTACATGAAAAAACACAATAACAGGGTGACACACAATTACGGTATTGGAATGACACTTAAATTAGGCCTACTGAAATTTTAACGAGAAAGTTAGTTTGAACGTTATTGAAAACACTTTTGGGTATAGCCTAAAACGCGGTTCTGCGATTATTACACTGTATAGGCTTCACGAGAATTGCTTAAGAACGAGGCACAGAAAGCTTACCGACAATGTTGAAATACCTCTGGAGATGGAAGAGATACTTGAAGGTTGAACTTGTAGACTATAGGCCTAGATGAAGGTGATGTGCTGAGAACCGGTAGAGGTTGTAGTAAAGAGACCACCCAGACGCCTACAGCAGTGATTTTCTCTCTTGCAGGAAGGAATTGTAACGTACTTCGAGTGTTGCTTCGTTCTGGTATAACGGTTGAAGTGTGACTTGGAATGCAGCCGGCAGGAATTCTAGCGCACTTCGAGTATTGCTTCGTTCTTGCCTAGTATACGGTTGAAGTGTGATTTGGTCTGACACCGGCTAAAGTCGATGATGGCACTGCGTAGAGAGCGTAGACGTTGGAGGGGGAAGTACGAGTGGAGTGAGGACGAATGCCAGTAAATTACGCGTTATATAACCTCTTAGGACGCTAACATTCGCGTGCTTTTGAGACGCCTACACAAGCGTCCTGTTGTTCATGTGTCCTTGAACACCACGTGTGTTTAAGATGTCTGCCGATGTCGAAGAGGAAAGAACTTCTTTGTCTGTTCTTTGTCTGTTTCGTTGTCTGTTCTCTACATATATATATATACAGTATGTGTACCACAGTAAGAGATATAATTAAAGGAAACTGACAAGGAAAACTGCAAAGGAAAACTGACAGCGAGTTTTACAGGAATACTATAATATTTGTAGATTTAAAACGGTGTATACAGACAAGTTAAGAGTGCTCTCAATGAATCTTACTAGCCTTACCACTGTCAAGCGCTAAATGATCGCTAGATAGTCGTAAGGTTAGTGAGATTACTAAGATTACTATAATAACATTTCTCTAAATTGACAGCTTTTTACAATTTCTTAGAATTTTCTAATAGATGTTACTAATATTTTCATTTTTAGGTTAATTTTTTTTGCGCGGATCAAAAACTATATTTGCTGCAATCACCCACATTGCATCTGCTCATGGACAGCACACAGCTCGTACACAAAATCTGTGATGTGTCATAATAATAATAACAATAATAATAATAATAATAATAATAATAATCTGGTTTTTCCTTTGGATATATTAAAAAGAACCAAGAATTTTACTTTCGAATGTATTAAATTGACTTTTTATTTGAAAGAGATTGGTTTTAATTCGATGATGTGGTTGCACATTGATGAAAAGTTTTGTCATTTCAAAAATTTTCCTTCTGCAAGCTTTTCTATCGCAACTCCAGTAGAAATTTTAATAGTAGGGATACAAGGGAAAATGATTTGCAAAATTATAAGGGGGACAATTTTATTCATTTCTAAGTCTTAAATTATACTGAGTTGCAGTTGGTCTTGCGAATAGTTGGGTAGTGGGCGGAGTGGTCGGCCACGCTCAGGTGGTAGTGGGGGTCGACCGTTAATCTCAGATTCTGAGTGTGTTTGTTTTGTATGTGAAGGTTCTAGTTCAAGTGGTTGATGCATTTGTGGTCGGTATGTAGGGTCCGTACGTCGATCATCAACCGGAAAGAGTGGTGACGAAAGAGATGGTGGAGATGGAGGCGTTCCACTGAGTAGTCCTTTAGAAGAGATTTGTCCAGGTTCTACTTCCGATGGGACTCTTAGTTCTGGGACCTCTCCTTGTTCAGAGATTGTCTCGAGTACTGGTGGTATTATGAGGTACCAATCTTCGTCACAGGTAGTGACCACTTCTGTTCTGTGGCCCCTGCTGGATTTGTTAATAAATTGATCTTTCGAAGCGTAGGCTGCTTGAACATCTGGCAAATATTTTTGGGTAAGGTGTTGTTCGGCAGCTATTTTCAAATTATCAGCGTGAATGATTTTTAGTTTGGAATGATCTCGGAGATCGAGGATTTCTTAATGTTTTTTTCCGAGGTTTTTCACAGTTCTATATGAACCTTCCCATTTCGAGTATAATTTGCGATGACCACTTGGCGTTTGACGTTCTTTATGTAACAGTGCATACCGAAAGATTATAGTCCGTTGTTGGGGATGACGCCTATGTTGCTCTTGCTCCATCTGTCGATTTCGTTTACATAATGCATTATGTAAAAAATTTTGAAAGATCGTTCAGCTAGTTTTTGATTTGCTTCTGCCATCTCGGAAGGCGTTAGAATTTCAGGATCGCGTTTGTCAGGCAAATCAAAGGGTAGCCGTTTTTCGCAGTGAGATAAGCCGAAATGAGGGGTATCCACGATGGACACGTTATAGCCGTTGTTGATATCTTTTTGTACCATAGGGAGAAAATTATCCCATTTACGGGAGGATGCATCAACAACATGGTCGAGGGCTTCCAGGATTTTCTAATTGTGTCGTTCCACTAAGCCGTTTGCGTGTGGATGATATGTCACAATGTGTCTGTTTTTAATTTTACACATCTTACAGAGTGATTCGAACAGCTTGGAAGTGAAACTAAGGGCGTTATCCGAAGTTAGGTTGGAAGGAGTAGTATGGTTTTGGATGACGCGTTCCACTAGAGCTTTTGCCATACTTTCCGAGGTCAGGTTTGGAATGGCAACTACTTCTTTGTAACGCGAGAAGTGGTCCGTAAAAACGATGATGTATTGGCTTCCCTTTGATATTTTGGGGAATGGTCCCAGTATGTCCATTTCGATTCTGTGCCACTGCCGTTGGCATACTGGATATTTAAGCATGTGAGTTGTGGATGGTTCGTTACCTTTATGTTTTAAACAAGACGGCCATTCAGCGATGTATTCATGTACCTTTTTACTCACTTCGGGAAAATACTATCGCTCCGAATCCCTCTTGATGATGCGATCCGGCCCCATGTGTCCATACAAAGGTGAGTCGTGACAAAGTCCGATGGCCATATCTACGAGATCCTTTGGTATCTCCACGAGGTCGTTTCCATCTTCGTTTCTAAAATGTACGATCCCATCTTTTATGCTATGCTGTTCTTTCATCTTAGACGGTTCCTTTTGTTCCAAGTGAGCACGAATGTTCCGGGTGTGTAGGTCTTGTTGAGAATATTGAAAACATTCGTAGTCGAACAGAGGAAGAGTTTTTATCTTATTCACTTGGGTGTTGGGCTTGAATCTGGGCAATCCGTCTGGAATAACTTGAAGTTTTCCTGGTTTGTATATGAGTTTTGAAGCGTAGTCCTGACTCAACAGAGCCCACCTACTCACCCGTCCTTCAAGTAGCTTGTCCTTGAAGACATACGTGAGTGGCTTATGGTCAGTTTTGATGGTTATATCATAGCCGTAGACGTATTTCGGAATTTATTCAGAGCCCAATATACCGGCCCGTAAAAGAATAATTCCGTTGAGGTTCAGAGAGAAGCTAAATTATTATTGGGGAAATTTAACTGTTTATATATTAATTTCATTACTTTGAACACCTTTGCTGTGGGCATACACTTGATAGATTTTCTACAATACACACACACACACACACACACACACACAAACGTGCGCGCGTCCGCGACCATGCGCATCTTCGCATGAGCTAGGTACCGACAGGAGGGCGTGAAAAGTGTTTGAAGCGCAATACATATAAAAGTCAATTGAATGGTACCTTTTAAAACCAAAATAATTAGAACACGTTCATAAATAATAATTTAGCAGGCGCTGCAAAAGTTTCTCTTGCAGTTTCGAGAAGGATATCCCCATATTTACAATATTTTGACAAGGGGGGTGATACATACTCTCGTATGATATATACCCTCATGCCCTTTGGAGGAGGAGATTGTAGACACCAATCGACCAGGGAAGTACTCCGAGAGGTACGTTAGGCAGAAGACAGAGTGCTGGAACTCCCGTTTCTTCTGTCACTGTCCTCTTTCGCTGATCTTTTCCCGTGTCCCATTTACCCTATGAGCAGTCCAGCATGCTCTCAAACACGTAGAAAAGTGAAGTTTTTTGCTTTTACTTCTCCCTTTATTCTTCACTACACATACATGCATTTTAGTACACAATCTTTAAAAAATTTATAAAAAAATAGATAAATAATATGGCATCATGGGCTTTACCGACCTTGATTTTGGCTCTCTCCTTCTTATATACGGGGGTGGAGGCGTTTTTGCGGGCACCCACCCTTGCCCCATCTTTCTACATAAAGAACAACAAAAAACCTCAGCAGTAATATAATTACCAGTATGCATGAATGACAAGAACACTAAGGTGTTCGGATTCTCCACATCGTAGGCATATACTAAGTGTCCAATCGATAGGTCATTTACCACTGCATGCAGCAAAACCAGTCAGCAACAAACAGATATTTCCTCAAAACCCTTCCCAAAGATGTTTCGCTACAGCCTAAATAAAGCCAACCCTTCAAGCACTATTGAGATTGTGGGAATAATGTTTTTCCCACAGACTTTTGACTTCATATATATAGCATATTATATATATATATATATATATATATATATAAAAGCAAACAACCATAGGGAAAAGGAAAAAGAACACGAAATCCGAGCGCTTTTCGTGATATATTTCATCTTGTCCATGAAGATGTGAATATATCACGAAAGCTCTGGGATTTCGTGTTTCTTTTTCCTTTTCCCTGTGGTTGTTTGCTTATTAAAAAGATCACGTGTTGTTCTGTGATTTTACTGCATATATATATAGTATATACTTCTGAGTGGTGCGTACCAGATATATAATTTGAAGTTAGCAAATGTAACACCTATCTTTAAGAAAGGCGATAAAGGTGCGGCGGGAAATTATAGGCCAATCAGTTTAACGTCTGTTATGGGTAAGATACTGGAATCAATTATTAGGGATCGTATAGTCGAACATTTAGAATTGCAGAACTTGGTTAGAAATACGCAGCACGGTTTTAGACGAAACAAATCTTGCTTAACTAATCATGTTTTAGAATTTTTTCAAAACGTGGTTCAAGTTTACGATAGTCATCGGGCGGTTGATGTAGTGTATTTAGATTTTCAAAAAGCGTTTGACACCGTACCGCACAAAAGACTCATTGAAAACACTAAGGTTCATGAAATCAGGAGTGTAGTAATAAATTGGATAGAAGAGTGGTTGCGAGGTAGGAAACAGAGGGCGGAGGATGGCGTTGATGGAGCGGAGTCGTCTTGGGCTAATGTAGCGAGCGGTGTTCCTCAGGGTTCTGTATTGAGCCCCTTGCTTTTTCTTATATATATTAACGATTTAGATGTCGGCCTAGTCAATACAGTTTCAAAGTTTGCGGATAACACGAAGGTGGGTGGTAGGGTGATTAATGACGAAGATAGAGATAAAATCCAGGAAGATCTGAATAAAATCGTTGATTGGTCAGTCACATGGCAAATGAAATTTAACGTTGATAAGTGCAAAATTTTACATATAGGTTTGCGTAACGGTAATTTTGCGTATAGTATGCCAGGGAAAGAGTTAGCAAGCGTAGAGCAGGAAAAAGATTTAGGAGTTATAGTCACTGGTGATTTAAAAGAGGCGAAACAAAGTACAGCAGCAGTCAATAAAGCGAACAAAGTGCTATGTTTTATAGCTCGGAATTTTCAGTACAAATCGCGCGATATTATTGTTTATCTTTATAAATCATTAGTTAAACCCCATTTGGAATACGCGATCCAATTTTGGAATCCGCATATGCGAAAAGATATAGACAAAATCGAAAGAGTTCAAAGACGAGCAACCAAGATGATTTTCGTCGCTTAGGTCGAAGTCGTACGAGGATAGGCTTAAGGAGTTAAAATTGACTACACTCGAGACTAGGAGGCTAAGGGGTGATCTAATCCAGGTTTTCAAAATTTTGAATGGTTTCGATAACATAGATAGAGATAGCTTTTTCGAAATATCTCAGTATAATAGGACTACAAATAACGGGTGTAAGTTGACAAGTAGAAGGTTCAAGACAGCAGTTGCCAAAAAATTTTTTACGCATAGAATAGTAAATAGGTGGAATAGTTTGCCGGTAGAAGTAATTAGTAGCACGTCTATAAACATGTTTAAAAATCGATAAGACGCATATTTTGATAGATTGGGTATAGTTTAAGGTAGTAAAATTAAGGCTTTGTGGTTCGGAACCCACGTAAAATTGTAGGTCTTCTCCGCCACCACGGACGTCATGCACAATACACAATTACGAAAACAGTTAGGTAGACCAGCCATGAGTGGATCTTAGGGTCTTTGTTGGTCTGAAATATTGTAACTTTATAACATAACATTAGGCATGAACCGAAACAAAAATTTCGACGATTCCGATGCCAGTGCCATTATCGAATCTTTTTGTTTCCATACATCGTATAAATATGTGTTAAATCGTTACATGGATCTCATTCCTTGAAAGGTTATATGACTTTCCTTATTTTTCAAGGTGAAATTTGCTACACTAGGAACACAATAAAGCAAACCTGTCTATAGTTACCTTTATTATTATTTAAATGTTGAAAAAAAAAAGGATTTTCCGTGTAAAAAACTTGTATAAAGTTAAAATTTATACCGTCAGATTAAAGAGAAATAATACTACATACTCACATTAACAATTTTAATGGGGAACTTGTAAGGCAATGAATGTTCAGTATTAGTATCCAGATTCAAATATTCTGAGAATGTAGTGAAGTGTCACTAGATTTCCCCGTTATCGGGGAGCAAAATATATCTCATAGATCCGTAGATTTTACTTCCAATACTAAATTTATTTTGCATAGGGAGAACATGATAATTATTTATCAATGTCAACTCTAAAATCTGATGGTAGTTTCTTTTGTTTAGATGATTGTGTGCCGTCGTCTACCAACACTTCTACATTAGGAGCCAGGGACATTATTCAGGTTGAGGATTCTTTATCAACAGTCTATACTGTAACTTTTTTATCTTATAAAATGGTGGTTGCTGAGGTTACTGACGTCACACACACACACACACACACACACACACACACACACACACACACATATATATATATACAGGGTGGCCCAAACAAAATGGCACCAATTTTGAGAAGTGATATCTCAATAACCATTGCAGCTAGGGACTTAAAAAAACAACCAAATGAAAGATAATTCTTTTCTCTTTAAATACTTATTCTATGGCTTGATGGTTATAAGCCCATATAATGCCCAAAATTGGCTTCCAAAACAAATATACAAAAAAGTTGCGCATTTATATTTATTCCTTGATCCTAATTTTAAATGAAATTTTTCTATTCCAGACCCCTCAAGATGGGATTGAGAGAATCTGATAAGAACATTATACAAGCACTACGTGAAGAAAAAGGATATTCATTAAACAGAATCCTTTACGAATTTCCAAATAGAAATTGGAAAAAAAGAACTGTGGCACATTTTTTACAAAAACTTAAAGAAACCGGCAGCAGTCAACGGCGTCCGGGAAGTGGTCGACCAAAAAGTATTAGAACGCCAGAAAACATTGAAAAAGTAAATGAAATGGTTTTAAGTCAAGAGGAACAACCGGGAACAAGTAAAAGTGAACGTGAAGTTGCGAAAGAAACCGGGATTTCACGTTCATCAGTACAGCGAATAATTCGAAAAGATCTTGGGTTGAAAACATTTAAGAGGGTGAAGGTTACTGCTTTATCGGAGCCTGTGAAAGAAAGACGTTTCCATCGATGTAAAAATCTATTGCGAAGATTTCCGTCAAATGAGTCTGTGAAAAAAATTTGGTTTTCTGATGAGAAACGATTTACGGTCGAAACACCACGAAATACCCAAAATGATCGGGTTCGTGCAGCAGTGGCGAGAAAAACTCATGTTGACCCAAAACGACTTTTGCGTGAAAAAAAAACACTTTTCAGATTCGATAATGGTTTCCCTTGCAGCGTCATCTGAGAACAAAACATCCCTCATTTTTATTCAGCGAGGCGTTAAAATTAACTCAATTTACTACTGTAATGACATTTTGTCTCCAATGTTGTCAGAGATCAAGGAGACGAGCACTGATTTTGTGTTCATGCAAGATGGAGCCCCATCTCATACAGCCAAGGAAACAATAACATTTCTCAATAATAATTGTCCTGGTTTTATCGAACCAAATAATTGGCCACCATGCAGCCCAGATCTAAACCCCATTGACTACTTTGTGTGGTCTGCCTTAGAGAGAGAAGTCTACCATGGTCCATGGTCCGTGATGTGAACCATCTTCGTGAACGAATTCAGGCTGCATGGGAAAATCTCTCACAAGTGACGATCTCAAAGGCAATTTCAAAATGGAGGGCGAGATTACAGGCTGTGGTTGACCATAATGGAGGGCAGATTGAGCCATTTATTGAAAATTAGGTTTAACTTAAAACCACAGAACTTCGTTTAAAGACCGTAAATTAGAAGATAATTAATTAGAAAAAAATAAAAGGAATAAATATAAATGCGCAACTTTTTTTTGTATATTTTTCTTATAAGCCAATTTTTGGCATTACATGGGTTTATAACCATCAAGCTATTGAAGGAGTATTTAAAGAGAAAAGAATTATCTTTCATTTGGTTGTTTTTCAAAATCCCTAACTGCAATGGTTATTGAGATATCACTTCTGAAATTTGGTGCCATTTTTTTGGGGCCACCCTGTATATACACACACACACACACACGCACACACATGCATAATATATATATATATGTGTGTGTGTGTAAAAATGAACAATGAATAATTCCTATATAATCAAATATTCAGTTTTACATAAGAACCAAAATCGCCTAACGCGAATTTGGATAAAATTTTTATTTGCTTACTTTCTATTTTTGCAGTGTCACAATCATGCTATCTACCATTTCTATGGTTGAGTCGTATCCATGTTTGTGTCATTGGAGGTTCGTTGTGAGAAGCGAATGTCTCTTAATTTCATTACCTTAAAGTACAAACATGACAATCGACGGTTTAGATCGTTTAACATTTCCATCAGAATGTTACCCATATCTCCAATTTCCATTTATTATAGATTTTATGATAATTAATTATTGTTGTCTTGCATCTAACCCTCATCCCTAAATTTTATTAGATTATGCATGCACATTGTATGTGCCATGATTTGAACCCTTGTTTGTACTTCTTTATTCATTACTGTAGTTCTCTAATTCATCCCTTCTAAATTTTCCCAATAATGACTTGTACTGTACGTGCAAATTAAATAACTATGGCGTATTAATTAATTATGAATTGACGTATGGCATAATTTGAATAACTATGACGTCATAAAGTAGCTTAATTCCCTTCACATTTTCCCGTCATTAATTTCCCGTCATCATATCTCTAGCATACAATGTATGGTAAATTCTTTAACATAATAATAAAAACTTTACACTCTATACGTCATTATATACAGGGTGTTTGAAACTTTCTGTACAAATTGTAATGGGGGATAGGCAACACCAAGACAAACCCTTTTCGTCTATAAGTGTATGTCCGCTGACGTCACCATTCGGCGCGAGATGGCGCCGCTGCAATTGGCTAAAAGGTGAAGTGGGCTAGACTCGCGCTTGCCGCGGGCATTCTTAAATCGGACGTAGTACGCGTAACATGGAGCGCTTCACGACTGCTGAGATGGCTGACATGCATATGGTGTATGGGGCTGCCAATGGAAACGGAAGAGCTGCTGTGAGGTTGTACCGACAGCGCTTCCCAAAGAGACGTGTGCCAAAGGAAGAAATCGAGGCATGTTAAATCGGGCGATCTCGGTGGCCAGGTTACGAGCCCACCCCGGCCTATCTATCGGTCCCCAAAAGTGGCGTTCAGATAATCCCGCACATCGTTGCTGGAGTGTGCTGGGGCCCCGTCGTGTTGAAACCACATTCGTCTACGAATAGCCACGGGAACATCTTCCAGCAGTTCCGGCAACGTTTCTTCAAGAAATATCCGATAAACCCGCCCGTCGAGTCGGGCAGGCAGCAGGTACGGCCCATTCAACTTGCCATGGACGATACCCGCCCAAACATTGACGGCGAACCGTTCTTGATGAGCATGCACCCGTGTAGCATGTGGATTTGCGTGCGCCCACACGTGAGAATTGTGCATGTTAAACACACCCTCACGTGTGAAACAGGCCTCATCTGAGAACAGCACATAAGCCGGAAAATTAGGCTGCACCGCTGTCTGCTGCAGAAACGAGCGTGCGAATTCCACACGAAGAGGGTAATCCCGATGTTGTAATGCCTGGACTCTCTGACGATGAAACGGATGTAACTGCTGCTCGTGCAACACACTCCAGACCAGGTCGTGGTTCACACCGAGGATACGTGCAACACCTCGCGTGCTTGCGCTTGGATTGTCCTCAAATCGCCGTAGGATTTCTTCTTCTATGTCAGGAGTGCGCACGTTTCTCTCCCGACCAGTGTCATGCATGTTTGCATGGAATGTTCCAGTTTCTCGCAGTCGCCGATGCAAATGCGCAAACGTTTGGTGGTTTGGCACACGTCTGTTTGGGAAGCGCTGTCGGTACAACCTCACAGCAACTCTTCCGTTTCCATTGGCAGCCCCATACACCATATGCATGTCAGCCATCTCAGCAGTCGTGAAGCGCTCCATGTTACGCGTACTACGTCCGATTTAAGAATGCCCGCGGCAAGCGCGAGTCTAGCCCACTTCACCTTTTAGCCAATTGCAGCGGCGCCCTCTCGCGCCGAATGGTGACGTCAGCGGACATACACTTATAGACGAAAAGGGTTTGTCTTGGAGTTGCCTATCCCCCATTACAATTTGTACAGAATGTTTTCAAACACCCTGTATATGTTGTTCATTCATCCATCCATATCTTATCTTGACCGTTAACTTTTATTAATTGTATTAATTATTCACTCATCGACCTACCTATTGTCTACCTATTGTCAAACTATTGTGCGACTACCAATATGTGTGCAATACTTTGTGCATTCGTACATGTCCCCTGATGATCATGATTACGTACATAGTTACGTATATGTAAATACGTCCCCATGTAATCTTTTTACTTTTTCTTTTAAGTGCGTTCACCTCTCGCAAGCTGCTCATTTATGCTGATTTAAGGTATTCGAATTCCGATGACGTCGCCAAAAGCAAGCATCTGAATTCGAAATCTTCTCTCTTGCTTCTGCTACCAATTTATAACGTTAAGATGTTATGTTATATTATTATAATATACTGTATTGTTTTCCTGCCAGGCCACTGTTTCGTTTCGGCTTACGTCACAGAGTTATCCCCGTTCTCAATACTTGTACTTACTATTTCTACCTAATTGTCATTCAAATTCTATATTACTTATGTATTACGTTATCATAAATGTCCATGTACTTCCAATGAAAAGTACACCGTATTTTTCTCCATTTTCCTCATCGCTGGCTAATTAGACTTTCAAACTCTGATAACCAACCAGGTTCTAATAATATTTGACATAATTTGGCGTAATTATTGTTAACTATAAATATATAACATTGCTGTTAATCCCCTTTAAATTATAGAACAACGATTAACTCTCCTTCATTATAGAAATTGTCTCACCTATTTAGATTACTTCAGTATTAGATATGTCAATTAACAACTTGCTAAAATTGTAATTAAGTGTATTAATTTAATATAATGTAATTAGTGTACTTTAATGAAACTGTAATTAACGATAATAAGCGAATGTGAATTAATTGGTAATTATAATCATAGTTGTAAAAAAACAAAATTAAAATGTACTCAGTGATATACTTGGGATTGTACTCAATGTATTACTCCGACATTATGTCACCATTTAGGAATACATACTCGGCGATATTGTTATTATTTTTTGTTATTTAGTTTTTCGTTTTATTTTGGAATCTTTCAAAATTCTGATATGCGTTCAAATTATGCTTAACGTCCAGGAAGTGTTTAGATCTCCAGTTAAAGGGGGGAACTTAAACTTCAACTGCACTCTCCTAAAATTTAGACTTATTTAATTCTTGTATTGTAAATTCAATCACCCCTCCTCACTTTTAAATTCCGGCCTGAGCCATGGTCGAAAGAGGTCGAACCTCTCCCCGTGTAAAAGTCTAATCTAACTTAGAGGCTGAGTATTACCTGTACATTTTAGCAGTAAATTACAGTAAGAGAAAGTTTTTTTATCTTTCCCTTCGAGCCGTGGTCTCGTCCGAGAACTCAGTCAATAAAGTAGAGAAAAATAATTTCCCGATACGTTATAGGAGGAATCGGTGAACCGTCAGATAATTTAGTAAGTTTTCACAGAATCCTCCGATCCACTATAAGAAGAAATCGGAGAGTAGTATAGAAGAAACTACTGCAAGTAACAAATCCGTTGCTGCCTCCTCACCAGAACCCCCGTCACTTCAAACCAACCCAGGCCATAGACGGAGGGGTTAACATATATATATACATACATACATACATATATATATATATACAGTGTATATGTTTATTTTTGTTTATTTGTTTTTGGCTTGGGTATGGGTAAGGTCAGGTTAAGTTAAGTTTGGTGAGAGATAACAACCACACAACTCAACTGGAATGACCTCAGCCATGTGGTTAGTCTAAGTTTAAAGACGCGCACTTTTGCAGCATTTATGTTCCTAACTTCTTTGGCTCGATGCATGAACAGTCTTGGTTCTCTGGCCAGGAATAGACCATTATAGCAGTAGAACATTTGAAATGTTCTAGAGTACCTACATGTTTTTAATTTACTGTTTTGTATAGAGAACAGCAGGGTGAGAACAGTTTAGAATTTAAAGATTGTTTAGAAGATACAAACTCCGAGAAGTAGTATTCACTTTAGTATAAGATTTACGACTATTTTAATTTAATGCAAAAGTTTTATAAAAAAAAATTATATTTTGTCCACATGAGGTTTTAAAGATTTAATGCAGGATTTCTAATTATAAAGTTAATACAATCTTAATTTTCATATTTAATTTGACGTTTAATATCTTAAAGTAAACTGTGTTTTAGTCAACGTTTCAGAAACACATTTCTAACTTGCATTGAGATAATTCCTACCATTTTTTCCCAGATTTGTATAATGAAACAGTCTCAAATAGCTCTCAAATATTCTGATAATGATAGTAATAATGCTAAAATAATAATAAAGATGACAGAACAGTGGGAACATCCGGTAAGGCTCCGGGAATTGTTGAGGCGAAAGGGCTTTGATTCCACCCGTTCGTTTAGAGCTGTGTCAGATGAACAACCCCACATAGATAGAATCGTGGGACATACTCATCCTTTCAGATGTTCTGTGCGATGATTCCTCATTTCACAGAGGTCAGACTTGTTACCCCCCCTTCTTGATTTGGCCTGACTGAGTAAAGAGTTGGTTTCTTGTGCCCTCCATTTTACATAAACAGGTAGGGGAGACGGGCTAGTTGGAGCAAAATTTATGTTTGGTACTATCTACTATAAATGCATTAGAAACCTATTCTTATCACGGTGTCAAAGGTTCTCAGGTTGTTAGATTTTACCAATGATTGAGAGAGTAGATTTTTTTCAATACAATTGTTTTGATTTTTATCAAGTGCGCCACAGCGTCTCAACTTGCCCCGTCATGGGGTGAATTGGAACAGACGTTTGGGTAAGTTGGTACGATGTTAAAATCACTAAACCCTATGATTAAGCTAATATTGTGTAATGAATACATCATTATTTATTGCTGACTAACAGATAAACAATGCACCAGACAATCTTAGCACAGCTCAACAAGTTCAAAATTCGTCCAATGAGGAAATCAGTCCGAGTCGCAATTTTGACTGACATATGCGCAGCGTCCTTTCTCCGAGGTGCAAAACTCGTTGGCCCAGTTCATACACTGTATGCACTGAATCCAAACTTCATTCGGTTTGCTGATTGCGTATGGCTCCAAGCATACGAAGCAGAACACATCCTCGTCGTCAAACTCCTTATCAGAAGACACGTTTTTAGTAAACTTTAGTCCTTTCTTTGCCTTCTTTGGTCTCTTCTTTGCCTTTTGCTTCTCTGCTAAGGCATTCTTTGTAGGCGTGTCAGTGAGCACTGCTGGCTTTCTCTTCCACCTTCCTTTCTCAGTCTTCCTTGGTTTCACTACCGTTGGAAGAGGGCGAACATGCTCTGGTAAAAATCATATATTTTCTGCTCTACAGTGCTGTTTGATCTGTGTGTCTCAACTAATTCTGTAGTCCTGCGCGAGACCAAGCCTCTCTTATAATTCCAGTAATGTCATAGATTGTCATGGTCTTACCTGGGTTGGACGTCATCCAACCATCTTGTGCTGATGCTAAGAACTTCTTGAATGGTCCATAAACGGAGCGGTCGAGAGTGGGTGCAATGAGGAGGGAAGGACAACATTACGACTCCGTGGGCCTTGGCGTAGTTAAGAACGTCTAGACTCAGATGCGACTGATGGTTATCGAGGAGCACCAGCACTGGGTGTTCTTGAGTCGGCTTTGCCATTTTAACAAAGTGTTTCATAAACACAAGAAAGTCAGGGCCGGTCATCCACCCTGATGTATTAGCTGATCCAACACATCGTGTGGGTCCATCTCTTATGAAATGGTCCTTGAAATGTTTCCTGGTAAACACAAACATAGGTGGAATAGAGTTACCGACAACGTTAATTGCAACGCACATGGTCATTAAAGCTCCCCTCTCTGCAGACGTCATTGATCCCACTTGCCTCACACCTCTTTCAGCAATCACACTTCTTGGCTTTTGAGCTATAGTCATACCTGTTTCGCCTACGTTCCATGTCGCATCAGGAGGAAACTGGTCTCTATACATAACTTCGGATAACTTTTTGAAGAACTCCTGGACATTGTGCTTATTGAAGCTAGAAGCACGAGACAGACTAGTTGCTTCAGGAGTTCGTATTGATAATCCATGGTGCCTCTTCTTAAACGTAGATACCCAGTCGGGTCCTGCACGTTTGTCTCGGCTCCACGAGTCAGGGATAACAATGCTGAATGCCATGGCACATTCGAACGCTAGAGATCTTACTTCCATAGGACTAAGGCCAAAATAAATATTGGCAGCTTCTTTCAAGTACGTTTCCATGCGTTCTTCTTGGGAATTCGTAAAAACTTGGCGTCTCTTTGAGTGTCCTACAGAAGTGATTTCTACTCCGTTTCTCAACTGGATAACATACACACTTAATGTGTTGTGGTCGATGTTATATTGTTTTAGTATTGCGCGTATGCTTCGCTCAGTGTCGATAACCTCGCGCGCTGTTTGGCGCATGGCCTCTGCCGATTTGCTTGCGCGATTGGTTTCGCGGATGTTTTTGCGGATGTAAGTCCTCATTCTGGAAGAAGTCATATAAATCATTATTTAAAAAGAGTAGGTACGGTTAATTAATATCATGATGATCTCAAACATAGTATGAAAACCCCATTTTATACGACAAAATGCATATTCATGACCCATAAAATTTAACTATATCAATAATTTAGGTGTCGCTATTTCTTATATTTCAGCCTAAAAAGCAATAACTTCATCTTTAGAGTTAGCCCTTGCTGTATGATTGACATTCTCGATATACAGTTCAGGTAATGGGTGTACACTGGAACATGTTCCAACTAACCCCTCAGAATTCGCTCCAACTTGTTCCGAAGGACGGCGCCACGTACGAACACAACAGCAACATGCATATATGAATCCGTTATGCCTGTTTAAACACCGAAAATAAGGGAATTGCAATATATGTGTAAATATAAGGTTGTAACATATTCTGCTCGATTTTTTTAGTTCATTCAGAACAAAAATTAAAGGACTTATAAGGACAAATTTGCTCGAATTTTTAGTTTATTCACAACAAAAATTAAATGCCATAATGACAAATTAATCATCAATATAATTCGCTTCTTTTTCTGTAACCTCCTCCCACCTGTAGAAAAGTTTTTTTTATATCACGTTCGAAGAAATCCCTTGGTTTCGAATTAAAAAAGCGATCACTTCATTTTCGATAGCTTCCCTGGATTGCAACTTTTGTCCATCTAGGTGGTGTTGCAGACTTCTGAATAAATGATAGTCTGAAGGTGCGATGTCAGGAGAATAAGGTGCATGAGGCATTTTTTCCCAACTAAATGCCTCCAATTGGGCAGTGGTGATTCGAGGAGTGTGAGGGCGCGCGTTATCCTGGTGGAAAAGAACACCTCTGCGATTAATTAATGCAGGACGTTTTTCTTGTAATGCCACTTCAATCGTTGGAGTGGAGTTGTTTGCAATAGACTTCAGCTGTGATTGTTTGGTTATCTGGCAGAAGCTCAAAATGAATAATTCCTTGCATATCCCACCAAACGCATAGCAAAATTTTCTTTTGATGGGGTTCATTCCTTGGCTGAGGTTCAGGCTTTGTTTCACGGCTAAGCCACTGATGTCGACGCTTAATATTGTTATAGAGGACCCATTTTTCATCCCCAGTGACGGTCCGATTCAAAAACCGTGCCTGCATTTGCCAAGAATGCAGTGATGTGCAAATATCGATTCGATGTTGAAGATTCGCTTGTGACAAATTATGCGGAACCCTCCGAGTTGCAGGCCAAGTTCTCTTACAGTTACCGTTGAGTTTTCCTCCACTGTTGCTTTCAGCAACTCTTCATCTAACTCATTTGGTCGTCGTGTTCGTTGATAATCTTTCAGACTAAAGTCTCCATTTCTGAACTTCTCAAACAATCTCTTGCACATCCATTGGCTCACAACATCATTTCCATAAACTCTTTGAATGTTTCTTGCGGATTCACTAGCGTTAGATCCTTTATGGAACTCATACAGCATCACATGTCGAATATGCTCTTCGGTGGGCTCCATGTTTTTTCAATTACTGTAATTTCGTAGGGGTCGCGTTGTAAATGTATGAAAAACACCAGATCAAATATTCATTAGCCTAATCCTACACTAACCGAAGCTGCGAACCTGTCGCCGCATGTATTTTGTAACATTTCTAAAACTATTTCACATTATCTTGAGGTTATTCTATTATCTATCGTCCGTTTTCTAATCGAGCAGAATTTGTTACGCTTTACTGTGATGATTTGGATTATTTTTACAATATAAATTTCTACAGGGTGATCCAAAAGTCTCTCCACAGTTATTTCACGTCCATGATTGAATAATGGGAGCTAGGCTATTAGGCCTTTTGTTTAGGCTACATCTATCAAAGCGTAGGCTATTAGGCTGTTTCTTACTGCGGAGAGACTTTTGGATCACCCTGTAGAAATTTATATTGTAAAAATAATCCAAATCATCACAGTAAAGCGTAACTCAGTTCTTTTAATAACCTTGAAATACACAGCTGTGAGAGCGAGTGAGAGCTGGCCGGGTCAGAGAGGACGTCCTTGGTAACTGAGAGAGTCGAGTCATGGATAGCAACGGTTGCTAGGGACTTGTGAATGTTGCCAACGTGTTTCAGATGCCAAGTACTCCCACCAGCTATAAAATAAAAGCTTTCGATGCACATTCAGATTTTACACAATCTCTGTTTTAAATTGACTTTCATATATTTTAAATTGTATTTCACTTGCTTTAATTTAAACTTCAGTTGATTTAATTTGAAATTCAGTTGTTTTAATTTGAGATTCATTTCTTTTAATTTGAGATTCATTTCTTTTAATTTGAAATTCTTTTATTTTAATTTGAAATTCAATTGTTTTAATTTGAGAGTGAAAAGGTGTAGTTGTCACAAAATTTATAGAAACTTAAAAATTTACTTATGCCCGTCAAAATCAAGTTTTAATCAATAACTGATGTAACTTACCTGTGACCACTATGCGAACTCGGAAGGAAAGAAAGTAGCCTAATGTGTAAGCGTAGCTTCAGCAGTGACGACATTTATCAGCAATTGTTCCGAGTTGCCCCTTTTCCAACTAGCCCCGGTCTCCCCTATTCCTGGCTCAGCTGTAACTAGCCAGTTGGCTTATCTGGCTCAGCTGCCAGATTGCGCTATTTATTTAATTAAAGCATATATTCTGGCTTAACCAGCTATTTCACTTAGAAGGCGTAAATGGCTGGTTCAGTTGTACACTACTGAGTTGCCAGATTGCGTTTATTTATTTAATTAAAGCACATATTCTGACTTAAACAGCCAGTACACTTAGAAGGCGTAATTGGCTTGTTCAGGTGTACATTATTAGGTTTGCCAGATTGTGCTATCCAGATATATTTGAAAGTTGGTTTAGAAATCCGTTTCATAAAGCAGACATTTGCTGTAATTAAATGTCGTGTACCACCAAAAGAAGTAAATAAAACACCATTACATCCTTCTGTTTATTTTGACGAATTAATGGATTAAATTTCACGAAATATATAGAAAATAAATATACAATGGAATATATATCAAAAAAAGAATAGCATAAGAAATAAGAACGATGAATATATCAAAATAAATATACAATGGAATATAATTTATATGATAAAAAATAATAATAGCATAAGAAATACGAACGAGGAATATGTAATCAATAATATACAAAACGTTGTAGTATAACTATCAATATATTAGTACAGGAAATATATATATACTGTATATATATATACATATACATACACTGTTATATTAAATAATTAAATATATTGAAAATAATAATATACGAAACGTATAATCAATATCAAATTAGTACAGGAAATATATATATATATATATGCACAATTAAATAAATAAATATACATCAAAATACTTTATGTGCTACGGCGCAAAACGCTAAACTCACAAGTAATCGAGTCTACATTCACATCGTTATTACATTGTACGACACGGTAAACCGTCCAAGCAATACTTTACCACTCAAGTTATACGGATTCCGATACTCGACATAAATAGCTTTCATATCGTTCAATACTATTTTTGTGCCCACTTTACATTCGGTTGGCAAGTTATCTTTAAACACGGCTAGAATACAATGAAAAGCACGGCCAAAGAGGTCATCGTTAAGCAAAACATCATTATTAAATACAAGTTTATAAACACTCCTTTCCAATCGAGGGTTTTTCCTTAAGATCCCGAGCTTTTCAATCGTGAATTCTTCTTCACTCTGCAAAGCGGCAATTGAAATAATCTTCGAAGACGTAACGACAGCTATTCATTATATAGAGATACAGCTTTTCAGGGTGAACAGTGTAGGCAAGCTCTGCCCTCTACCGCTCAAGTGCTTTGTACCAAAGTTCGGGATATTTCGAAGAATCTAAACCCTTTAAATATGCACCAGCTCTAGGCCATTCTTGTCTTGTTCTTTTCTACATTCGATAAATCCGTGTCAAAATAAATCATATCCGTAACACGAGCGTATAATATAGGCTTCAGCTTGAGGAATCCGACGATTTCAAACATTCTGTCGAGGATGAAACGGTTTCGCGCAGGGACAAGAACGTTATTATCAGAAGCATTCTTCCACATCAGTCGTATATCAATACATGGCTAATCGTTATCTATACACAACGTGAAAACAACGGCATGTGAGGGGCCATCACCAATCTGCTCTCAACTGAGCACGCACGGATAGAGATATGCTCAGGTAGTGGTAGGAGTCACGTGGCCGATCTTACAATAGGCGGAGCTTAGATTTTTACTGTACACACACACACACACACACACGCACGCACGCAAAGGAGAAAATGAAACCTTAATTGAAACAAATATACGTGATAAATAAACATATCGTTAACAATACACATATAAATAAATACAATCAAGGATGAAGGTAACCAAAGGGTACGGCATCATAGGTACCAGACACCTGGTAACGTTTCCAATAGGTGTTACGTATACCTTCGTGCCCCTAAGTTCCTTCACACACCCCAGTTTTTGCGCCTGAAAATTGTGCGTGCCCACAGTCAGTTGGAGTGGCTGGTCACCCTCATCTTCCAAGCACACTAGATCCTCGAACGAGTCAAAGTTAACGACTCGACGGTTCGCATGGTTAAGCGTGATACGCTTAGCCTTCACGATATACTTCATATCATCCCCTACCTTCACCTATACCCCATAGGTTTTTAGCCCTGTTGACACAAACGAGTCTGCGTATGCACCATCACTATACTCGTCCTTGATCTCATCAGTTAGCTCTCCGAGAATTCCCCAAAAGCAGGCATGTATTCACCTTCTCTCGCTGTGAATATCACGCTATCTGAGTCAGCGTACAACACCTTCCGTCCAAGAGAGGTATCTGTGGAGAGTTCGGTGATGTACTTTATTGTGTAAGTATTACTTACATTCACGATCTCCATAACCTCTTTATCGGGAGCGTTGGCATAATCCCAGACTCCACTATAACTTTGTGCCAAATGGAAGTTCCCTTTGCCAGTATTCTGTGCAAATTTCCCCCAAGGACTGTTTAGGCACAACTTCGCATTAAAGCGCTTGCCAGGATTCTTAACAATTTGGGATCGGTCAAGCTGTATACCTTCAGGGGCATGGTAACGCTGAATATAAGCCGTTTTTCCATCTTCGGTATCAACCCTCGCTTATATCCTGATGCTTCTACTTTTTCCTTCAAAAAAGCGTTTATATATGGTCTGAAAAGTTTGGCTAGCTTCTAAAACCTCCACACCTAATGTATCTTCAATATTCTATACCCATGGCGAACGGCTAGGGCCAGCTTAGGACTTGTATATACGTCTCTGATCTTACGCTGGTTGGTTGTTTGGTCACAATCACCGTTGTTCTCTTCTGCGCACTTCACGCACAGAGGAAAATGAGCTTGTGATCTATAACGACGGGTAAGATCAGGATCCATAAATCTCGAGGGGGCAGCACGTCATGTCGACGAAAGAGAGTCCAAAGTAGGGCTCATTCAAGTTAGCTTAAAACTCCTCGATGGTTGGTATAGTTTGACCCACCATTTTTTGAGGCGCACAAACGGGGTACGGATTGTTGATCACGTAGGGGTATAAAGAGAAGAAGTCGTAGTAGTGCAGTTTCATGCCCTCCGTAGACGGAAGGTTCGCTTGAATGGTTTTGTGCGCCCTCCAAACAAGCTGTCACCGCAATTGAGGGGGTTCAACACCATTGAACGTTTGAAGGCCCTTATTTCTTCACGGTACTGGTCATCTGTTTCCATCCGTGCATCATACTCATGCTCCCACACGGTTACGCGTCCATGCGAGGCTGTCAGCGGGGGATCTTCTATAAAGGTCCCCTGTGACGGCACATTCAGCACGCGGTCATCCATGCCACCAGCAGCCGTTAAAGGAATACAGTCTTCTCACCAGTGGCTGGATCCTCACTTGGGCCGTCAACCCAAAAAAAACGACCAGTGACCTTAACGGTACTTCACCCGTGTTGCGGGCATGTTTTATATATACCCCGGTCTGTTGCTGTAGGTGTATGAACCAGTAAATTGCCTTCTGCCCAAAACTGCGGTGGTTGTTTATGTGAATGATTGCTATGATGTCTTTAGGCATGAAGTTATTCTTGAACACTGTAAAACATAATGAGGCGATCGTGGTCGCGACTTGCAGCGGACCGCATTTGAAACGGGTTATGTCCATCCTTCTAAAGGCTTGAAAGCATACTCTAAGTACACGTACGTCATTCACGTAATAACGTTCACATTCATCGGCTACATTGTATGGATTAGCTTCATTAAAACTGTTGTTGTAGCGGTCAAAATCTTCATGCTCTCTATCACTCATGTTGGTGTAGTTAAAGTAATGTTTGGGTGGAGGTAGTCCTACGTAATTCAAAGTTTCGTTAGTGACGAATGCGTAAGGGAAAGACCATTTTGAAACTTCAGCGGCTACGCCCATTAGGGTGGTCCATAATTTCACTTTTTAAAATTTTTAATGGTCCAACATGCTAATGTTATGGGCATTGGTGCAACAAACAACATGGTTACCAGTTCTTGGAGTTCCGGTAATATCAGACCCCCCCCCACACCCAATTTATATTGCATAGTAAAAAACTGAGTAAAAACGACATCTTTTAAGCATTTTTTTAAGATTAATCATATTTAATCTTAAATAAAAGCATGCATATTGCATATCAATTTATTCAGAAATCAACTTTGCACATTTTGGTGTATAAATTGATTATTTATTCGAAATAGTACACATAGAAATGTTCTATAACAGCTGATTAAGCCAATATTTTGTGTTTTTCAGATATCCAATGATGTATATAGTATATGATGAATTTTTCACTTGGTTGATTCTAATCTTATTTTAACTGTATATCATGGCTACTCCTAAGAAATTAAATATAAAGTTAAGAAAAAGCAGTTATGATCCAATTATTGGTAATCTTAAAGATGAACTGATTCCTACAGGACTATTCCAGCTACCATCCCAATCAGATGCACTTCAGCATTTCTATCATTTAAAAAGAAATGATATGGTTATGAACAATAAAGAAGAGGCTGCAACAGTTGTACTTAATAAAGTTTAAAAATTATGGACTTAGCTGGCATTAAAACGCAAGATATTTCCAAAAGCAGAAGACGAAGAGAAAAGATTCTGACTTTAGTTAATGAATATGAAACACTGAAACAACAAAAACAGGAATACTTTCGAAGATAAAAAGGATATTTTTTGTAAAAAATTAGATATGCTATTGGATATATCGGCAGCAGATGTTATTGAACCAATAATGAAAGACAGAATGAGAACAACAAGAAACAAAAGCGAAGATATAAAATTCCTTGAAGATCAAAGAACTATTCGGAATAGGTACGTCTCCAGCCTTGATAAGTCTTATGTAACTTATGTAACCCTGTCTGGATGGAGACAGGGAGCGTGCAAGATCCTGGAAGAAATGATTGGGACTCAATTACTGTGGCTAGCATGTAGACATCATCTATATGAGCGCATTTTGTGCTGTCTATACAAGTCTCTTCGGAAGTACAACGTCCCCTGAAAATGAAATGTTTAAAAGCTTCAGATTAAATATTTGGCCAAAACTGGACATAACACTACCAAGAAAAACACTAAAATTTAAAAATCGCCAATTGAGAGCCAAAGCTTCTGAGGTAAAAGATTTTCTAAAAGATGCACTTAATTCAGCCAGTTCACCTCTATTTCCCAGAGGCGACTACAGAGAATGTGCCGAGGTTGCTCTATTACTTCTTGGGGAAAACGTCTCAAACACTGGTGTGAGATGGGCTAAGCCTGGAGCAGTACACTATGCGAGGTGGATGCCATCTGTATTGTATCCAGCAAAGATGTACGCATTCTCTGATCAAGCTGGGTATGATTCAAATATGATAGCAAAACTAGAGAGAATGTGCATATTCAACTGCCTCTACTATATAAAACCTTGGTTGCTTGCTTCCGTCGCCTGTGATGCACCTGTCAACGATTTAAATCTTTTTAATGAACTCATTGAATATAAAAATTATGATCACGATGTAGCATCCAGTGCTATTAAGGGATTAAATGGTCAGCTACGGTATCTGACTAAGGAACTAGTACCACTTGCTTTGTTTTCCCGGCAAATTTCAGATGCAGAAAAAAGTCTGATTGCAAAGTCAATGAAGAAAGTCTGTCAAATCAACCCGCAACACCTTCCTCCCAAAGGTCAGCCAATCTTCCCTAAGCTAACAAATACAACTAAGCTGTGTCAGTTAGTTGGTAAGGGTTCTTCAATTGTTTTCCAATGCTTGAGTACTAGTGGTGATTGGCTAAATGAACCTGTTACGTCTTGGAAAAATTGCAAATCTTTCCAAGTTGTGGAGAACTTTGTAAAAAATATGAAAGTTGTGAATGATCCTGCCGAGAGAGCATTCAAACTGATTGAAGATTTCAAAGACAGAATTGTTAATGATGAATCACAAAAACAATTTCTGGTAAAAGTTATAGAGCAACATCGACACCTTCTTCCAGACTTCAAGAAAAAATCTTTGGCTGAAATGTATAATTATGCTAAGTGAGCGTTTATTGTGTAATGTTATGCAGAAGTATTTATCTTTTTAATTAAACTTTGGTATAAATTTTTAATCATTGTCAAAGGAATTCATTTTTGTTTAAAAATAAATGCAAAAAAAAAAACGATGGGGCCCTGCAATCAGGTTTGTTTCCACTCGAAATATACAGTGCCCGCGAAAAGTATCCGATCACTCAAGAAAATACAATATTTTCCCTTGATATTCAGAGACACGTAATTCACATTCTATTTGTTCTAGCGACATCTGGTAACTTTGAGGTTGCTCGCTGATATGAGAGCTATCCAACGCATTCTCAAATTAGTGTTCTGGTAGCCTTCGTTGCGGGTGGCTGTGTCTCAAATTTGTCAGATTTCACTGTTTGTGTAAATTTCTTGATATTTTTTTTTTTATACAGAAAGTGGTGTAAATAAAATTTATATTAATGTGTGCTAAAAAACAACTTAAGAGTGATTGTCGAGGTGCTATTGTTGCTTTGCATGCATGTGGGAAATCACAGAGACAGATAGCTAAGGAATTAAACATATCCCAAAGTACCGTTAATTTATGGGTTTCACGGGCTAAGAACAATGGTGGCCTAACCACGCCAGTCCCTAAAAAACGATTTGGCAGACCGAGAAAAACAAATTCGCGAACAGACAAACTTATGAAACGTTTAGTATTGAAAAACCCAACAATAACTGCGAAAGAAAAAAATTTAATATGAATAATTTGTTATCTGGTGTTTCTGAACGAACTATCCAGGAGCGGCTCCAAAAAGAACTCGGATTACCATCTCGCCATGCTGCTAAGAAACCGTTCATTAATGAAAAAATGCGTAAAAAACGTGTCGCATTTTGTAAAAATACATTCATTGGACTGTTGATGACTGGAAGAAGGTTTTATTTAGCGATGAGTCGACATTTTTGACATTCAGAAGTTGTCCAAAAAAGGTTCGCCGGCCTATTGGCTCAAATAGGATGGACCCTAAATACACCCTAAAGACAATGAAACACCCTCCAAGTGTGATGGTTTGGGGTTGTTTCGGTTACTATGGGCGTGGAAACTATATTTTCTTCCGAAGAACACAACTATGAATGGTGCACGGTATTTAGCAATGCTACAGGATAAACTTCCAATGGCAATGGCAATCCAAAGGACAAAAACATACATGCATGATGGTGCACCATGTCACAGGGCCAAAATAGTGACAAAATGGATTACTGACAATAAATTTGATATTTTGGATTGGCCTGGTAATAGTCCAGATCTCAATCCGATAGAAAATATGTGGCTAATAATAAAAAATAAGGTTGAATGCCACGACACTGGCTCAGTCGAAAATTACAAGAGGCCATCAAAAAGGTATGGTGCAAGGAAATATCAGTGGAAGTTTGTCAAAACTTGATTAAATCCATGCCAAAACGTCTAGAACAAGTCATCCAAACAAAGGACAGATGAAAAATACTAATATAAGGAGATACATTTAAACATTGTTTTTTATGTAAAAAATACAAATTTCAAGGGTGATCGGATACTTTTCGCGGGCACTGTACTGTAGCTGGCTCGATAAGCTGGTCTAATTTCGAGCCCATCGCCGCGAAGCTGCCTGGGATGATGCTTCAGGGTGGCGGTAACACCCCTAGAATATATAATTAATTAAAATAATATCTTATTACCAAGGAAAACAATATAGTCATATGTTTATTCACAGAGTAGCGGAAAAACCTTCGTTTTCTCAGTCAAATTTTTATATCTCATATAAATTGGGGGGGAGGGGGGGGTGTTCTGATATTACCGGAACTCCAAAAACTGGTAACCATGTTATTTCTTGCACCAATGCCCACAACATTAGCCCGTTGGACCATTACAAATTTTAAAAAGTGAAATTATGGACCACCCCTAACGCCCATGACCTTGGGCAGCTTTGCTAATTTATAAGGTGTGAACAGCAGGGTGTCTTTAAACTGCATATTACCTCTTATCTGCGTTTTTATTAGTTTGTTGCCTCTTTTACGGATCACCTGTAAATATCGCAGACGACTCGTGTTCAAGCAGCTCTTTATAAAGGAACTGAGTGTCAAGTTTCGCTCCTTGATGGGCAAGAATATACACAGTCGTTTTTTTGTTAACTTGTCCACTAATTTGACAATATAGGATACAAAGAGTTTCACAGGGCTGTCGTATGCATTCCTTTTAAAAACGTTTCTCCGTTTTCCACATTTGTGGCACTCATCACACTCTATCTCCATGCACTCATCACAGATAGTCTGACTTACGAGTAAATGTGGAATGACCGCTTTGGTTTCAGCGTTCGTGTAAGATTCCATATCATAGTACACGGTTATACAAGGGCTACTTTTAGGCTTAACATCTTTCATATAACATACATGCTTCACTCCATCCGCCTTATATTTTTCATGACATGTAGAACAGTGAATGTCATCGCATTTATGTTTGAAATTCCCCGTTATCCATCATGTGAAACATACCGCACTTATAAATCCTCATTTTCCTGCAAGTGCCATTTGATTTAGGGAGCTCAAAGCAGTTATTATTGAAAAATGTACGTCTACACACATTACATTCCCTCTTCTCGGTTTCAACTACACGACTTTCACATTTGGGGCTTTTACACTGTTCACATACCATGTAGCAATCCTTATAATGTTTCACCATATCATAAGCAAACTCGAGACAACCCTTACACAAATCATAATACCTTCCATATTTCCGACTTTCATCATAACTGGCGTAGAGAGCCCTTATGTTACGGATGGTGAAATACGATGTTCCTGACAATCCTTAAATAAGTAGAGGTCTTGTACGATCTCTCACGCTGCTTTTAAAAAGATACACAGTCCTACGACGATCATCCATTCCAAATACGACTCTCCGTGCATTCATTTCCTGCTCGGCCGTTCTCAGTTCTTCAGGACCCATATTACACTCAAACTCAAGCCTACAATCTCAAGCCAGTTTACGGGCACGCTGCACAATCGTAGGCAGCCAAATTTTTGCGTCCAAGTATTTAGCACAGTGAACATATCAGCTAAGAATATTGCTATAAAACCACAAGCACGATCGACGTTTAAATGCTTTCTGCAAATAACCGGAGAATTGAAATAAGAGTACAAGGTGTGGCACTATGACCCGCAACCCGGAATACACTGTCAATATCTACCATGAAGTTGTCCATATTGAAGGCTGTACCACTTTGAGACGCTTCCATTATACGATACAAGATATATTCTATGTCTACAGCCGCCAAACGTCTGAACGGTATTATCACCCAAAAATCGTCCCCCTCCTCTGACCGGAACCTGAAGGATAACCTCGTCCGGACTTCACGTTCGTCACGGTTCTGAAGGGCAAACTCCACAATACGTTCAACTACGTGTCGCAATCCGTTGGTATACAGGGATTCAGGGTGAACCCTGACCACGTACCGATTTCTAGTCAGGGCAGGGGTGGGGGTAGCGGTGCGCACCAACTCGAATGTTATACCATCCTCCACAGTATGAGAAGCTGCTGTGGAGGAAGAACCCGGAACTGAACAATGGGGCATATTTGTGAAAGGTACTATTTTGGGGGTTGTGTCGTAAGATGTAGAGGGTTGGGGCTCTATTACTCGGGGTCTAACAACAGGAGCAATCTGGGCACGCTTTATATCTGACATGGAGGGCTCTTCATCATGCTTCCGCTTTGAACTGTCGTATGCTACAGGAACAGCATTCAAAATTTGTAATATTTTGTAAATGACCTACTTAGGGGTGTGACGTTTTAGAGATGGAATCTGTAGAAAAATTCAGGTTCACAAGCCCGTCCACATGTATTATATCTGGCCCTACAGGATGTGGAAAAACTGTGTTTATGCTTAAAATCATTAAAGATAAGTGGAGATGTTCTCAAAATTTGTGCATAAAGTAATATTGGGCTATTCGACGTATCAGTCAGTGTTCAACGAGTACCAAGATGATATTTTGTTCCACAAAGGTGTCTACGACGTTAATTCGTTAAAAGATAATGAGCATACAGTTACTGTAATTGACGATCTCATGTTGGAAATGGATAAAACGTTTGCCGAGACATTTACAGTGTTCTCCCACCATCTCAACATAAGCGTATTCTTCATCAACCAGAATCTATTTTTTCAAAAATACATACATGCGCGATATCTCGCTCAATACACAATATCTAGTCTTATTCGCACAACGTAGAGATGTGTCACAAATTGGGGTATTAGCCAATCAAATGTTCCCGAATCAGCGTAAGGAGTTTTTGGAGGTTTATAAAGATGCCACAAGCCAGCGTTATGGATATTTGCCTTTGTAACCTTCACCCGCGAAACACCTTTAGGGTGCTTCTAAGAACGAATATATTCCCAAGCGAACCTGAAACGGTGTATATTCCAGAATGACAAATAGGCTGAAGAAATATCGTGAATTAATAAAAATCTATCAATGATTACACCGGACACTGCAACATTTGTTTGTTAAAAATATCGACTCGGACTTTTTAAAATGAATCTGTGAAATCTGTCTTAATGTTATAAAATGTAATGTTATAATGTTATAATGTTTCAGACCAGCAAAGACCCTAGGATCCATTCATGGCTGGTCTACCTAACTGTGTTCGTAATTGTGCATTGTGTATGTCCTCCGTGGTGGCGGAGGGGACCTACAATTTTACGTCGGTTCCGAACCACAAGAACATAAGAAATTTATGTAAGAACTGCCTGTACATTAGCAACGACCAATTTCAACAAAACTAAATAATTTTCAATTTAAAACTAATTAATTGTCGATTTAAAACTAAAGATAGAATCTCTGGATCCAGAGGATCAAGTCATAATAGACTATTGTCCACAAATATGTTACACTCTATATCTATTTATAACCGACATGGAAATATATCAGATCCAAAGAATCCAGTCAATTTCATTACGGTATCCATCAATACTAGTACCTTGCCAAACAAAAATAAGTCACGGTCCATATCGATTGCGGACCAAGTCAAAATTTACCACCATATACATTACAATATATATACTTAGGAGGAAAAGTGTAGGTGTGGCTGTAAAGACTGTACAGTAATGTAGAAATGTGTGTGCACCCATTTTGGGTCTCCCATTTAAAGGTGTTTGTGGGGCCAGTGAAGATCATGAGTTTTTCAATACCTCACAGTACTATGGGGGGCACCGCTCGGCAGAGGAATCTCTTTAAATGGGGCGTGTAAGGACAGAGAGTATCCCCTAACCCAAGATGCTGCCTCCCTATATCCCACAACACTTGTGTTGAGCTGTGGGATCTATCACCACAAAGCCTTAATTTTACTACCTTAAACTCTACCCAATCTATCAACATATTTGTCTAATCGATTTTTAAACATGTTTATAGACGTGCTACTAATTACTTCTACCGGCAAACTATTCGAGCTATTTAATATTCTCTGCGTAAAAAAATTTTTGGCAACTGCTGTCTCGAACCTTCTACTTGTCAACTTACACCCGTTATTTCTAGTCCTATTATATTGAGATATTTCGAAAAAGCTATCTCTATCTACGTTATCGAACCCATTCATAATTTTGAAAACCTGGATTAGATCACCCCTTAGCCTCCTAGTCTCGAGTGTTGTCAATTTTAACTCCTTAAACCTATCCTCGTAAGACTTTGACCTAAGCGACGGAATCCTCTTAGTTGCTCGTCTTTGAACTCTTTCGATTTTGACTATATCTTTGCGCATATGCGGATTCCAAAATTGGACCGCGTACTCCAAACGGGGTCTAACTAATGATTTATAAAGAGGAACTATAATATCGCGCGATTTGTATTCAAAATTTCGAGCTATAAAACCTAGCACTTTGTTCGCCTTATTGACCGCTGCTGTACTTTGTTTCGCTACTTTTAAATCACCAGTGACTGTAACTCCTAAATCTTTTTCCTGCTCTACGCTTGTTAAATCTTTCCCTGACATACTATACGCAAAATTACCGTTACGCGAACTTATATGCAAAATTTTGCACTTATCAACGTTAAATCTCATTTGCCATGTGACTGACCAATCAACGATTTTATTCAGATCTTCCTGGATTTTACCTCTATCTTCGTCATTAATCGCCCTACCACCCCAGCTTCGTGTCATCCGCAAACTTTGAAACTGTATTGACTATGCCGACATCTAAATCGTTAATATATATAAGAAAAAGCAAGGGGCCCAATACAGAACCCTGAGGAACGCCATTCGCTACATTAGCCCAACACGACTCCGCTCCATCAACGACCACCCTCTGTTTCCTACCTCGCAACCACTCTTCTATCCAACTTATTACTACACCCCTGATTCCATGAGCCTTAGTTTTTCAATGAGTCTTTTGTGCGGCACGGTGTCGAACGCTTTTTGAAAATCTAAATACACTACATCAACCGCCCAATGACTGTCGTAAACGTCAACCACGTTTTGAAAAAGTTCTAAAAGATTAGTTAAGCAAGATTTGTTTCGCCTAAAACCGTGCTGCGTATTTCTAACTAGTTTATGCAATTCTAAGTGTTCGACTATACGATCCCTAATTATTGATTCCAGTAGCTTACCTACAACAGACGTTAAACTGATTGGCCTATAATTTCCCGACGCACCTTTATCGCCTTTCTTAAAGATAGGTGTTACGTTTGCTAACTTGAAATTATCTGTACGCACCCCTCAGAAATAGACGCATTAAAAATCTTTGTTAGCGGTAAAACAATGGTATCTTTTAATTCTTTTAGTTGTATGGGATATATGAAATCCGGCCCCGGTGATTGACGCGTTTTCATTTTATCAATATAGTGCATTACCTCCCCCTCACTAACCACAATATTATCCAAAATATTACCATTATCAAAAGGTATTATGTCTATGACCGTAGGGATATTCGTTACATCTTCTATAGTAAAAACTGACGTAAAAAATTCGTTTAGCAAGGTAGCAATTTCCTTGTTTTCAGAAACTAGATTTCCGTTAACATTTTTCAACGGCCCCAAGACACTTTTCACTGGATTTCTGTTGTTGACGTATTGAAAGAATCGCTTGAGGTTTTCTTTACCGTCACGAGCTATGGAGATTTCAAATTCGCGCTTGGACTATTTTATTACACTTTTCGCTTCACGCCTTAGTGATATGTAGTTGTTTCGTAACCACAAATTGTCTTTATCGCACTTATGTAGCCTATAAGCCCTATCTCTACTCTTTATAATGTCTCCTACTCAGAAGTAAACCACAAGGGCTTGTTGTTTACTTTCGCACGCTTAATTTTGTACGGTGCACATTCCTCATTTATAGTCCTAAATACCGTTTCGAACGATTCCCACGTTAGTTTTGCGTTGGAGTTCCCCATTGCGTTTTCCCAATTGACGTGTGACAATTTATTTCGAAATTTACAAAAGTCTGCGTGTTGGAAGTTAGGAATTTTAGTCGAGTTAGCTGGTTTCGAGTGACTTACTGAGAGGACAAACTCTACCATATTGTGATCGCTATTGCTTAACGGTTCTATTACTTGAAGATCAGTAATTAGCCTATCATCCGTAGTTATTACTAAATCCAAAATTCTGTCAAACCTCGTAGATTCCCCAACCTTTTGAATAAGAAAGCTATCCTCCAGAAAATTAACTAAACGATTACCTTCCGCGTCTTCCTGCATTGTATCGTAATTTACGTTAGCGCAATTAAAGTCACCTATAACTAAAGCCTGCTCACTACCGATTATTCTCTTTAGTTCACGATATAACGCTTCGTCCGTATCAGCTGTTTGATTTGGGGGCCTAATATAACTGCAACAAGAAGTTTGAAATCGTTCAATTTAATTTCTGCTATAGTCGAATCTATCGGTTCTGGAATTGTGTGCTTTACTTCTATAACGTTCGCAATATTATCTTTGATATACAACTTAACACCGCCTCCTCGCCTACCTATTCTGTTTTTAACAAAAAGTCTATAACCTTTAATTTGATACTCCCCTACAAAGTCACGAGTTTCAGTGCTAAGCAACGATTCATTTATCGCAATTATATCATAGTCTTTACAAGCAATTAAAGAAAAAATTTCCTTTCTTTTATTTCGTAGGCTACGAGCATTTAAGGATAGAACCTTCAAATTGTTTGTAATTGCGACACCTTCGCGAGCGCGGGGCAAATTTGTAGAATTTTCCTTTTATCACTCTAGTAAGTCCCTGTACCTAGCGAGCAGTTCTTCCGATCTAGAATTTAAAACCCCCTTAGAAGGCTCGCTTACGTCGTTACAAGAACATAATACAAGCGCTCGCTCATAAAAGTCAAAGTGTGGGTAAGAAAAAGCGAATTATTGTACAAAGAGGAGGATCATTCCTACTCATCTTATTTTCAGTTTTGGTTCCTTTACTGACTAGATTAATATAATGAAGTAGGTGGTTGTGATTCCGCACGTGGTGGATGCTTCAATGCAAAGTTCAAAGATTCTTGACACGGCTATAGAACCACGGTAAAGTAGGCTTAAAAGAATGGAAATAGAGTTGCTAACCCTATCAAACAGTGAAAATTCACCTGATGAGAAAAGAATCTTGTACCAAGAGGCTTTGCAGAAATTTCTTTATGAGTACGAAGATTATAAGAATCCGACAGAGCTTCCCGTGGTTATTAGGCCCGACGTTAGAAATGACCAACCAAATAACAACGGAACACATCGAACATGTGTTAAAAAACAGACTCCCACATACATTGAGGAATAAAGGCTTAAGTCTTTATAATCTATTGAGTGAGGACACATCATACAGTTCATGATCTGGTGAGAAAGTGGGACAGACCCTCACCAACAGGATGGAAGCATATTAAAGCAAGACTACAACAAATAAATGTCCCCAAAACATTGATAGATAATCTGAATAGGTTAAAAGACCTAGATTAAGTCTCGAATATGTCACAACTGAGTACGCCATCGCTCCCAGCAGCAGCGTCTCTGAAGAAGAGAAAGAAGAGAACAAACGGCCAACCTTATCAACGTGTCTCTAAAATACGCAAATGGCGAACATATTAAGTAAACACTATTATGGCATTTCTAACCCCGCCTCCTATGGTGGCGTTAATAGACTGTACAGAGGTGTTTACGGAGTAGGGAAAAAAGATGTTCAGCGGTTTTTGCGGGAGTAGAATGCTTATACACTTCATAAAACGGTGAGAAAAAGGTTCAAAACGGTTAAGACAACCGCGGATTCGATTGACTCTATTTGGCAAGCGGATTTAACAGACATGGAAAGATATTCAGTGTATAACGACGAACACCGCTACATCCTATTCTTAATAGATGTATTCTCTAGATATCTGTGGCTAATTCTCCTGAAAAATATATCGCCTGAAACAGTTGCTAAAGCGACCAAAACATTGATGTTAAAAGAAGAAAGGGTTCCTGGCTATTTTTGTACGGATATGGGGAAAGAATTTATAGGGCGCGCTTTTCAGAACATGCTGACAGAGTTTAATATCAGTTACTACACTAGCAGTTCTATACATAAGGCTTCTTTAGCTGAAAGAGTTCAACGTACCATAAAGGAACGCATGCATCGCTATTTTACACATAAAAACACATACAGATATATAAACGTTCTCGGGTTATTGGCATCATCATACAACCGTTCACACCAACGTACGATTGGTACAACACCTGACGAAGTTTTAGAAAGAAGTACGCTGACAGAGGTGAGAAGAGATGCAGCACCGCCACCACACAATACACATTTCAAAATCAACGATTATGTAAGACTATCACGCTCGAGAAATAAATTCGCGAAGGGATTTGAGCAAGGATGGACACGTGAGATTTTTAAAGTTCGTGTTATGAGACCTAAAGGCGAGATAATGATGTATTACGTTGAAGATTTGAATGGGGAAGAGATCGCTGTATGGTTTTACGGCGAGGAGTTGCAGAAAGTGACTTTTAATTTAGGAAAAAGCGTGCTTAAAATTGAAAAAACTTTAGGCACAAAAGTTCAGGAAAGAGAAAAATGTACCTGGTGGAATGGCTGGGTTACCCAGAAAGCTTCAACACCTATATAAAAGCTGCTGCAATAATGAAGCTTAATTTGTATGCAAAATGGCGCCTAGCCACATCTATGTCACACTCCCGTCCTCTTCTTCTCTGTCTGTACATCCTAACATCACCCTGGCCAATTTTGGAACAGAACTCCACGGACCCATCGAATTGGAGCGTGATACGTATGAGATGGGTTTATGTGAACTCAATTTAGTCTCCAAATTTTTAACTCTTGAAAATGAACAAATCATATTTCTGATCCTCAGAAGAATCGATGAGTGCGAAAAATTAGGCATAACCTTAGACAATACTATGCGATCAGTCCTCTTCGGTGAGGAACAGAACTATAGCACAAATGTTTCGCTAGGAAACGGGCATTATGACATAGCCATGGACATTGTGACGGGGTTAAACAAGAGTCTTGAAAAGTTGTATCTGACAAACGATTTACTTTTTGAAGTCGTAAACATAGACACGCCTGCATGCACATTGAAGTTAAAATCAACGCTTAGTAGAAATATTAAAGATAAAGAGCTGTTCACAATTGTGGCCGAGGGCCGATATGGTGCAGCTCTTCAAAGAGATACCTTTCACGAGGCACATCATGACATGCCCAGCTTGATGTAGCAATTGAAGATAGAAAAATTGGGTGAAAGCTCTCCACCTCCAGACATGTGCTATATTTACAGCAATATCATAGAGCACCAATTTGTTAGGGACACTCAGGCTCGCCTTCTGCGCATTGCACACATCTCCAACCATAGAGGGAAAAGTTTGAGCATTAGACAAGCCCCATTATGTGAATGTTGCGACTAATCTATTAACCAACATCTCGATATCATTGTAATAATAATAATTGCCATATGGACTATAGTGTGCCAATAAACATTTTCATTTTCATTTCATTTTCATTTTCATATATAAGAACGATTGAGGGAAAACATTTCCCATTCAGTGATGGGACCTTAACAGTGAAACTACACTTTCGCCGTTTATAATGACCCGAAGGCCATTCACAGTCTATCGAGGAGTGAGATACCAGCGTGGGAGTGGGCTTCGAGCCATTTTTTCATCCATACTACGTACCGCTGTTCCACTTTTGAAGAGGGGTGCCAGGTACCTAGGGAGGAAGTCGTTACAAACAGGTTTTAACGCGGCAGAAGAAATAATGGGTGGACCTAAGCCTAAAGAAGTTCTAAAAAAAACATTTGAAACGCACACGGGACGAAATCATCAAAGCTGCAAAGAGAAAAATGCTTGGTGGCGGAAAGAAGAAGAAGAGGGTTGTCAGGAAGAAGGGATTACTATCACCTGGCGCTAAACGTAAAAGGAAATAAAAAAGAAGTGCTCTAAGTGTATGAAACCTATGGCTGATCATTTTTTTAACTGATGTAAGCTGAGGACACTACTCTCACGAATTATAGGCTGATTACTAGTTGTCGAGAGAGGTGGTACTATTTCTGACTCGTCATGGCGCGTTTCATCCATCCGTGTAGTTCACGATGCTGTAAATATCGGAACTGTCCCTCTTTGATATGCCCCCTACTCAGGTCTCTAATGAGCATAGCGACTTTATTACAATTAACCCATTAAACACAATTAGTTCGCCAACTGCCCCGATAGAATTCGTGATACCCAACTCAGGCCCTTACGTTTTTGACCCGAGCTGCATGCACATGTACGCTAAAAAGTGTATAGCCCCTTCTGATGGAACGGATTGCGATGATAGTTACTCAGCGTACTCTGAAACCAACTCTTTACAATCCATATTCAACCAGTGTGAGGTGTATCTAAATCAGGTTAACATCTCGGGAAAATGTCCTCAACTTTTCAAAAGAAGCGAAGGTCACCTTTTTAACCGCCAAGGGATATTACCATACTAAAGATGAAAATGGTATAAAGGATAAATTTAAAAACTAAAAAAAAGATATACGAATGTTTTGGACGTCTCCATACAGAGTTCACATTCTAGGAGAAACTGCTTATGAACGGGGTGGATATGAAGTTGAAGCTTACCCGCACGACTCCTGAGATCTGCAAAAATCTGGGGTCTGATCCAGAAGAGGGCGCGAAACCCGTTGTGATTCACATAATGGAAGCGTATTTGCGCATAGGCAGAGTGAAATTAAGTTCGCCAAAACAAATAGAGATTAACAGTAAAATACCCAATTAACAGGGTACAGATAAAACTATACACGGTGCCCGCCTGGTTGGCCTTGAAGCAACTAGAAAACGTGGCCCTTGGAGTTCTACCTAAAAGGATATTAATTGGAATGCAGGACCACGCCTCGACGAATGAGAAAATATAAACAGTGTGCCTTTAAATTCGAGAATTTCGGCCTTAAAAATATAACCCTATACGTAAATGGCATCTCTTTGGGAGGGACTATGACTGTTGATTACTCATCAGACGCTGTGTTCCCCCTCTGAGCGAGAGCTTATAGTAATCTGGCTCATAATACAGGTGCATGTGACAAGCTTGGGTTCGGTGTAACGCAGAAAGAATTTGTTGAAGAATTTAACATTTATTCATTTGATATTACGCCTGAGTTGTCTGCTGGCGTAAATACGCACTTAAGTCCACAACAGAGTGGAAACATCTCAGTCAGGTTGGAGTTTGCCAAGCCTATAAGTGTGCTACTTTACCTCGAATCACAGGCACTGATAGAAGTTGATCGTCTCAGGAATGTGGTGACAGACTTTAAAAATGGACGCGAATACACTCCAGAGAGTAATGAAAAGTAACCGATTCACACGCTCCAAATTTATCGGTGTGTTTGCGAAGAATGAAATACTGAAGTTGCCATCTACAAGAAACTGGTACGGGATTATCGTTAACACCGACAATGTGGGGAGTGAGGGGATTCATTGGTTTGCAATCTATTTTAAAAATAGGGAAAGAATGTACTATTTTCATTCACTCGGCGCTCAGCCGTGGAATGATTCTGTGATTGTGCAGTTTATCGAACAGATACATGTACCTGAGATTGTATGGAACCCGTATCGCCTTCAAGGATATTATAGTAACACGTGCGGGATGGACGCCCTCTAATTTCTCATGCACATGTCACGTGGGAAGGGATTTATAAATTTTTTAAAATTATTCGATTTGTGCAACACTGAAATGAATGATAAAAATGTATGCAGACAAATAAAAATAAGGTTCCCATATGTTAGCACCCGCTGTATTGTGTAAAGGTGTATATCTATATTGTGTAAAGGCCTATTTGTACACGTTAAGACTTATTTAATGGACACTGGTTCTGCTTTGTATATGTTTTCTACCATTTAATAAATTAAATGAAAACACAATGTGTTTGTTCTTAACCCCAAAAAAATTACTTACATTAGTTACCCGATGACCTGGCATTCGTTGGACCGGATGTGAGCCAATACCACGACCTTTGTGTTCGGATCGCTGGTTCGGTTGTTGGGTAAAACATCAATATCACTTATTCCCCTTTCATCAAAACGAAAAGTAGCTATAACACGCTTAAGTTTCGCATCGGTCCTATAAAGTTAAGTAAAAATAAATTAGTTTAATCAAAGACCTACAATTAGAGAAAATGCCACGAATTTTAAACTCATAATAAAAACGCAGATATCCTAACAGTTTTCAAAAGTATGAGTGCTAACACAACGTCTGCCGAGACCGGGTCTCGAACACGGGCTCACAGACAATTCTTAAAAGTTTTTAATATTTCTAAAATCTTACTGCGGTGCTCTCTTTAAATTATCGAGAAAAGTATTATTAAAGCTCCATCATATATATATATATATATATATATATGCTGAAATAACCACGAAGGAAACAGCATAGTGCAATAGTTTACAGCTCAAAAGGAAGATTAGCTGGGTGTCTAAGACATCTCGAAGAATAATTAAAAGCGAGTACGCTAATTTGCAGCTCAAAAATAAGAATAGCTGGGTGTGCTGTGCTCCGTCTGTCTGCAACGGATCTCGAACCAGCAGACAATTCTTAATAGTTTTTAATATTTCTATCGTAAGTTTTTAATATTTCTAAAATCCTACCTGTACAACTTTCTGTAAATTTTTAAATGCCGAAATAACCACGAAGGAAACAGCATAATTAAAAATATTTTTCAAAACGCAATTATTGTGGCTTTTTATAAGTTAACGCCGATTGAAACGTTATATATAGGCCAAGAATAAATCACAAACTAGTTTTCAAATCGCATTTATTATGGCACTTATTATTAACACTGAATGAACCGCAGAATATAATCACAAATTAACTACTTACATTTTAGTATCGTCTTCATTGAACGGTTCTTGCATTTCGTCAAAATTTTCTGAAACAACTTGCGCAGATAGAAGTTCATTCTGTTCCACCGCGTTGAAAAGGTGGCGCGCAGCTGATGGGTAGAAATCTTGATCTTCAAACAAATCGGAAGAATTGTAGAGCGATAACTGACTCATAGTGTATATTTGAAAAGCACTATGCGAAAAAAACATACGAACTGAGGCTCTGAGATGAACTGACCCTTTTTATAAAGGGGCTTGTGATCAACCCACAACACACGATTCGCGAGCTTCCTATTAGCTATCAGTGAATTTTGGGTGGGGCTTAACGCGTAGGCCAGCATATCGGCCAAACAGAGGTTCTGGGCTCCGCCCAAAGGGGTGTGATTGGCTGCACCGTGAAATCTGGGACGTGTCAGATATCCCCATTTGTAGAGAGAGAGAAACGCTTTGTTTTTTTGATCTTGTATTCGACCGAGAGAGAGAGAGAGAGAGAGAGAGAGAGAGAGAGGGAGCAGATGGTGAGAGAGCGAGCGAGAGGCAGCTGAGGATGGTATGTGAATAGGTTTATGGGTCTGAAATATAAAAGTGAAAGGTAATTACCATGAAGAAAAACCATCAAGGCGCGAAGTTCTTCAGTCCTTCGAGACATTTCCTCCCATCTGTAAAAGTATATTGTCTCGCGGAATTCTTATACGATACAATAAATAAATTAAAAAAAATAATCAACACCTCATCAGGTGACCTTTCAGACTAAATTGAAGAAACGTGTGGGTGAAAATAGAGCGAATTATGGTACCCCTCTAAATTAGCTTCGCAAAATTTATTATGCCCTGTAAATTAAATCGTCTGGAAATGGAAATGGTTTTTAAAAAAATATCACCTCATCAGGCAACTTTTCAAAAAGACTCATTTAATTATCGCTATTTAAAACTCGACCTTCTCATGGCTCGTATAATTAATGACCCGATGCTGACAGTCATATAATTTAATGGTGTATGCCTTACCTCGAATCTTGGAAACCAGAGAAACGGCAATAAAGAATTACATAAACAACATATATATATATATATATATTATATATATATATATATATATATGAAAGAAGTTCAAAATGGAAGTGAGAGGGTATTTATAGCTTCATCCACAGCAATGGAATAAGTGGAACATGAAGTTCATACATTTCTCGCATTAAATTTTTTTGCTGTAGAAAAACTCCGAATATCAGATGTTTCAAATTTTATTTTTAAATGTGAACGAAATTAAATATAACTGTGTGTGTATATATATATATATATATACATATATACACAAATATATATATATACAGGGGTTAGACAAAATAATATGAACACCCGCCGATAATATATATATATATATATACAGTGCCCGCGAAAAGTATCCGATCACCCTTGAAATTTGTATTTTTTACATAAAAAACAATGTTTAAATGTATACTAACCTTATATTAGTATTTTGTCATCTGTCCTTTGGTTTGGATGACTTGTTCTAGACGTTTTGGCATGGATTTAATCAAGTTTTGACAAACTTCCACTGATATTTCCTTGCACCATACCTTTTTGATGGCCTCTTGTAATTTTTCGACTGAGCCAGTGTCGTGGCATTCAACCTTATTTTTTATTATTAGCCACATATTTTCTATCGGATTGAGATCTGGACTATTACCAGGCCAATCCAAAATATCAAATTTATTGTCAGTAATCCATTTTGTCACTATTTTGGCCCTGTGACATGGTGCACCATCATGCATGTATGTTTTTGTCCTTTGGATTGCCATTGCCATTGGAAGTTTATCCTGTAGCATTGCTAAATACCGTGCACCATTCATAGTTGTGTTCTTCGGAAGAAAATATAAGTTTCCACGCCCATAGTAACCGAAACAACCCCAAACCATCACACTTGGAGGGTGTTTCATTGTCTTTAGGGTGTATTTAGGGTCCATCCTATTTGAGCCAATAGGCCGGCGAACCTTTTTTGGACAACTTCTGAATGTCAAAAATGTCGACTCATCGCTAAATAAAACCTTCTTCCAGTCATCAACAGTCCAATGAATGTATTTTTTACAAAATGCGACACGTTTTTTACGCATTTTTTCATTAATGAACGGTTTCTTAGCAGCATGGCGAGATGGTAATCCGAGTTCTTTTTGGAGCCGCTCCTGGATAGTTCGTTCAGAAACACCAGATAACAAATTATTCATATTAAATTTTATTTCTTTCGCAGTTATTGTTGGGTTTTTCAATACTAAACGTTTCATAAGTTTGTCTGTTCGCGAATTTGTTTTTCTCGGTCTGCCAGATCGTTTTTTAGGGACTGGCGTGGTTAGGCCACCATTGTTCTTAGCCCGTGAAACCCATAAATTAACGGTACTTTGGGATATGTTTAATTCCATAGCTATCTGTCTCTGTGATTTCCCACATGCATGCAAAGCAACAATAGCACCTCGACAATCACTCTTAAGTTGTTTTTTAGCACACATTATATATAAATTTTATTTACACCACTTTCTGTAAAAAAAAAAAAAATATCAAGAAATTTACACAAACAGTGAAATCTGACAAATTTGAGACACAGCCACCCGCAACGAAGGCTACCAGAACACTAATTTGAGAATGCGTTGGATAGCTCTCATATCAGCGAGCAACCTCAAAGTTACCAAATGTCGCTAGAACAAATAGAAAGTGAATTACGTGTCTCTGAATATCAAGGGAAAATATTGTATTTTCTTGAGTGATCGGATACTTTTCGCGGGCACTGTATATATATATATATATATACTGCTCCAACACAAAGTAAACGGTCAAATGACTGGCAAACCTATTTAAATGCGTAACGAGCGTCTATACGTCATGTTATAACCCTCACGTTGTTTTTACAGATCTGAGTGAATTATGAATTAGCAGTTATGAAAGACCTGTCAGACTTCCAAAGAGGGCAAATTGTCGGAGCGCGGATGGCTGGTGCATCGATGACGAAAACCGCTCAGATGTTCAATGTATCCAGAGGAACTGTCTCTATGGTCATGTCTGCATACCAAAACCATGGAAAGACAAGCACCGACAAATGCAATAGTGGACGCAAGAAGAAGCTGTGTGATCGAGACCGCCGGGTGCTAAAGCGCATTGAGACAAAGAACCATAAGACCACAGCTCCAAAAGTGACTGCAGAGCTTAACCAGCATCTTGCAAGCCCGGTATCGACTAGAACTGTACGTCGCGAGCTCCATGGAGCTGGATACCATGGGAGGGCTGCAATTGCCAAACCCTTCCTTTCGCACATCAACATGTGCTGGAGACAGCCTAAAGATGCTTATGACCCCGACTGCCTGACCCCAACCGTTAAGCATGGAGGCAGATCTGTGATAGTTTGGGCAGCAATATCGTGAAATACTCTTGGCCCAGCTGTAGTTCTGCATGGTAGGATTAACGCCCAGGTCTATCTGTCAATATTGGCTGACCAGGTCCATCCCATGGTCCAAACGCTGTTTCCCAATGGCGGCGCCGTCTTCCAGGAAGATAATGCACCAATCCACACCGCTGGGGTCGTTAAAAACTGGTTTGAAGAGCATGTTAGTGAAGTAGAACGCTTGGATTGGCCTCCACAATCCCCGGATCTTAATATTATCGAGCATATGTGGTGTCAGTTGGAGCAGCAGGTCAGAAGCTGATTCCCACCGCCGTCGTCTTTGGAGGAACTGGAGCAGGGTTTGCTCGAAGAATGGCTCAGGATTCCTCTAGCCACTGTCCAAAAGCTGTATGAATCAATTCCCCGACGCATTGCAGCTGTTATTTCCGCTAAAGAAGGACCAACTCCATATTAAGAATAAAAACCGCCATTTATCAAGGTGTTCATATTATTTTGCCCAACCCCTGTATATATATATATATATATATATATATATATATATATATACACACAAATATACAGGGTGTCCGAGAATTATCTGTACAATGTTTGGCTGTTATTAAAAGTCAACCATGAAGTGTAGAAATTCCAGTGTTGTCCCATTTTACAGAGAATCTCATTAAGTTTTTTCTGATACCACGTTTTGACAATTTTTTAGAAATATACGCGGGTGACATACATTGATGATTTAAAACCAAGCATCACAGCTGCGATTGAGCGAATTGATGTGGATATGCTGCAGCGTACATGGCAACATTTGGAGTATCGATTGGATGTTTTGCGAATCACTAATGGTGCACATGTCGAATGTTTGTAACAACGTTACTTTAATAAAAGAAACTTTTGAAAATACAGATTCTCAATAATCTTGTTTAAGAATTTTACGTGTTATCAAGAATTTTATTAAAAGATGAAATTGTACAGATAATGTTCGGACACACTGGAATTTCTAAAAAACTTGTCAAAACTTGGTATCAGAAAAAACTTAATGAGATTCTCTGTAAAATGGGACAACACTGGAATTTCTACACTTCATGGTTGACTTTTAATAACAGCCAAAAATTGTACAGGTAATTCTCGGACACCTTGTGTATATATATATATATATATATATATATGAAGGAATTAACGGGTTTTACATTGATATAAAATAATTTAAAAGAATAAGTATCAAAATTGGGAGAGGTTGAGTTAATTAATGCAATTTGACGTGATTGTTAATAATACATTTTGCACACACTTCTTGTACTAATTTTTTATAGTTTTCAGAATTTTTTTAGATGAATTTTTTCCGGAACTCTACATATATAGGCTTTCTTTGGTTAACTCTTCGACTGCCTCCGCCCGAATTGTTCATTCTGACGCATGTCAATCTTTTCACCACAACCTAGATCTACTTTTTAACGGGGATATATATATATATATATATATATATATATGTGTGTGTACACACATATATATATACATATATGTAAAAGCGAGCGCGCGAGAGGTAGAGAGCGAGAGGGAGAGAGAAGAGAGAGAGAGAGAGAGAGAGAGGGAGGGAGAGCGAGAGCGAGAGGGAGACTGGTAACCCATTTATCTACCATTCGTGAAAGGATGTTTACATTCCACCTTAGACCTACAGTTTAACACGGATCATTAGGTTACCCTGCTACCAACCGTGGATGGATGCGCCGCCACCGGGTCTCGAACTGGACTACACTCCACCTTAGACCTAAAGTTTAACACTGATCATTAGGTTATTCTGGCTAACAACCGTGGAAGGACGCGCCGCCATCCGGTCTCGAACCCGACGCATATAATCGTGTGTGCGTAATATTTTTTGGAGGTACAGACGGGTGTGTACGTGCCAAAACGAAGTATACACTGTGCCAACTGGCTGATAATGCCTGGAGGCATTGGCTGATTAAGCCGACTGGCTGACTATGGGCCTATAAGACAGCGTCAGCTCGGCTGAAGTCTTAATATGCGCTTTGCTCCTGTCAAGCGAACACTTCTCTTCCTCTCTCTCCTTCTCCTCTCTCTTTCCCTTGGGGAATAACTCTTCCTCCAAGTTACATAACCCTTGTTGCTCTTGCAACAACTCCCTCCCCCTTGGAGGGGTGGTCACTGGCACTGGTCCCCATACTACTCCCATCCAAAGAAAATTTTGCTGTGCGTTTGGTGGGACATGCAAGGAATTGTTCATTTTGAGCTTCTGCCAGATAACCAAACAATCACAACTGACGCCTACTGCCAACAACTCCAACGATTGAAGAAGGCATTACAAGAAAAACGCCTTGCATTAAATAATCGCAAAGGTGTTCTATTCTGCCAGGATAACGCGCACCCTCACACTCCACGAATCACCACAGCCCAATTGGTGGCATTTGGTTGGCAAAAAATGCTTAATCCACCTTATTCTTCTGACATCGCACCTTCAGATTACCATTTATTCAGAAGTCTGCAACACCACCTAGATGGACAAAAGTTGCAATCCAGGGAAGCTATCGAAAACGAAGTGATCGCCCTTTTTAATTTGAAACCCAGGGATTTCTTCGAACGTGGCATAAAAACTTTTCTACAGGTAGGAGGAGGTTATAGAAAAAGGAGTGAATTATATTGATGATTAATTTGTCATTATGGCATTTAATTTTTGTTGTGAATAAACTAAAAATTCGAGCAAGTTTGTTCTTATAAGTTCTTTAATTTTTGTTCTGAATGAACTAAAAAATCAAGCAGAATATAAGTTGTAAATTTATATTTACACATATATTGCAATTCCCTTATTTCCGGTGTTAAAACAGGCATAACGGATTCATATATGCATGTTGCTGTTGTGTTCGTACGTGGCGCCGTCCTTCGGAACAAGTTGGAGCGAATTCTGAGGGGTTAGTTGGAACATGTTCCAGTGTACACCCATTACCTGAACTGTATATCGAGAATGTCAATCATACAGCAAAGGCTAACTCTAAAGATAAAGTTATTGCATTTTAGGCAGAAATATAAGAAATAGCGACACCTAAATTATTGATATAGGTAGTTAAATTTTATGGGTCATGAATATGTATTTTGCCGTATAAAATGGGGTTTTCATACTATACTTGAGATCATCATGATATTAATTAACCGTACCTACTCTTTTTAAATAATGATTTATATGACTTCTTCCAGAATGAGGAATTACATCCGCAAAAACATCCGCGAAACCAATCGCGCCAGCAAATCGGCAGAGGTCATGTGCCAAACAGCGCGCGAGGTTATCGACACTGAGCAAAGCATACGCGCAATACTAAAACAATATAACATCGACCACACACACATTAAGTGTGTATGTTATCCATTTGAGAAACGGAGTAGAAATCACTTCTGTAGGACACTTAAAGAGACGCCAATTGTTTACGAATTCCCAAGAACGCATGGAAACGTACTTGAAAGAAGCTGCCAATATTTATTTTGGCCTTAGTCCTATGGAAGTAAGATCTCTAGCGTTCGAATGTGCCATGGCATTCAGCATTGATATCCCTGACTCGTGGAGCCGAAACAACTGTGCAGGACCCGACTGGGTATCTACGTTTATTAAGAGGCACCAAGGATTATCAATACGAACTCCTGAAGCAACTAGTCTGTCTCGTGCTACTAGCTTCAATAAGCACAATGTCCAGAAATTCTTCAAAATTTATCCGAAGTTATGTATAGAGACCAGTTTCCTCCTGATGCAATCTGAAACGTAGGCGAAACAGGTATGACTATAGCTCAAAAGCCAAGAAGTGTGAATGCTGAAAGAGGTGTGAAGCAAATGGGATCAATGACGTCTGCAGAGAGGGGAGCTTTAATAACCATGTGCGTTGCAATTAACGTTGTCGGTAACTCTATTCCACCTATGTTTGTGTTTACCAGGAAACATTTCAAGGACCATTTCATGAGATGGACCCACACGATGTGTTGGATCAGCTAATACATCAGGGTGGATGACCGGCCCTGACTTTCTTGTGTTTATGAAACACTTTGTTAAAATGGCAAAGCCGACTCAAGAACACCCAGTGCTGATGCTCCTCGATATCCATCGGTCGCATCTGAGTCTAGACGTTCTTAACTACGCCAAGGCCCACGGAGTCGTATTGCTGTCCTTCCCTCCTCATTGCAACCAATCTCGACCGCTCCGTTTATGGACCATTCAAGAAGTTCTTAGCATCAGCACAAGATGGTTGGATGACGTCCAACCCAGGTAAGACCATGACAATCTATGACATTACTGGAATTATATGAGAGGCTTGGCCTCGCGCGGCGCTTCCATGCGACATCATGAGTTGTTTCCGAATGGCAGGTATCTTTCCCTTCAACAAGGCTGTTTTCACTGAAGATGACTTCTTACCATCCCGTCTTACACACCGTTTGCATACAACGGATAGGAATGCAGAGCACATATCCTCCAATATAGATGTAAGAGTGATGCCTGAATCCTCCAATGCAGATATAGGTTCGATCGCTTTACATTCCATTGCGGATGCGAATGAAATGTCAGTTTTCTCATACACAGATGTGAGCATGTCGCCTCGATCTGCTGTTGCTGGATCTTCCACCAGAGATGTCTGGGATATGGCCAGGATTACAGAATTAGTTGAGACACACGGATCAAACAGCACTGTAGAGTAGAAATTATATGATTTTTTACCAGAGCATGTTCGCCCTCTTCCAAAGGTAGTGAAACCAAGGAAGACTGAGAAAGGAAGGTGGAAGAGAAAGCCAGAGGTGCTCACTGACACGCCTACAAAGAATGCCTTAGCAGAGAAGCAAAAGGCAAAGAAGAGACCAAAGAAGGCAAAGAAAGGACTAAAGTTTACTAAAAACGTGTCTTCTGATAAGGAGTTTGACGACGAGGATGTGTTCTGCTTCGTATGCTTGGAGCCATACGCAATCAGCAAACCGAATGAAGTTTGGATTCAGTGCATACAGTGTATGAACTGGGCCAACGAGTTTTGTACCTCGGAGAAAGGACGCTGCGCATACGTCTGTCAAAATTGCGACTCGGACTGATTTCCTCATTGAACGAATTTTAAACTTGTTGAGCTATGCTGAGATTGTCTGGTGCATTGTTTATCTGTTGGTTAGCAATAACCAAAATTAGCTTATTCCTAGGGTTTTGTGATTTTAAGATCGTACCAACTTACCCAAGCGTCTGTTTCAATTTACCCCATGAAGTGGCAAGTTGAGACGCTGTGGCGCACTTGATAAAAATCAAAACAATTGTATTGAAGAAAATCTACTCTCTGAATCATTGGTAAAATCTAACAACCCGAGAACCTGTGACACCGTAATAAGAATAGGTTTCTAATGCATTTATAGTAGATAGTACCAAACATAAATTTTGTTCCAACTAGCCCCAGTCTCCCCTACCTGTTTATGTAAAATGGGGGGCACAGGAAACCAACTCCTTACTCAGCCAGGCCAAATCAAGAAGGCGGGGGGTAACAACTCTGACCTCTGTGAAATGAGGAATCATCGCACAGAACATCTGAAAGGATGAGTATGTCCCACGATTCTATTTGTATTATTATTACTCTATGGAAACGTACTTGAAAGAAGCTGCCAATATTTATTTTGGCCTTAGTCCTATGGAAGTAAGATCTCTAGAGTTCGAATGTGCCATGGCATTCAGCATTGATATCCCTGACTCGTGGAGCCGAAACAACTGTGCAGGACCCGACTGGGTATCTAAGTTTATTAAGAGGCCAAGGATTATCAATACGAACTCCTGAAGCAACTAGTCTGTCTCGTGCTACTAGCTTCAATAAGCACAATGTCCAGAAATTCTTCAAAATTTATCCGAAGTTATGTATAGAGACCAGTTTCCTCCTGATGCAATCTGAAACGTAGGCGAAACAGGTATGACTATAGCTCAAAAGCCAAGAAGTGTGAATGCTGAAAGAGGTGTGAAGCAAATGGGATCAATGACGTCTGCAGAGAGGGGAGCTTTAATAACCATGTGCGTTGCAATTAACGTTGTCGGTAACTCTATTCCACCTATGTTTGTGTTTACCAGGAAACATTTCAAGGACCATTTCATGAGATGGACCCACACGATGTGTTGGATCAGCTAATACATCAGGGTGGATGACCGGCCCTGACTTTCTTGTGTTTATGAAACACTTTTTTAAAATGGCAAAGCCGACTCAAGAACACCCAGTGCTGATTCTCCTCGATATCCATCGGTCGCATCTGAGTCTAGACGTTCTTAACTACGCCAAGGCCCACGGAGTCGTATTGCTGTCCTTCCCTCCTCATTGCAACCAATCTCGACCGCTCCGTTTATGGACCATTCAAGAAGTTCTTGGCATCAGCACAAGATGGTTGGATGAAGTCCAACCCAGGTAAGACCATGACAATCTATGACATTACAGGAATTATAAGAGAGGCTTGGCCTCGCGCGGCGCTTCCATGCGACATCATGAGTGGTTTCCGACTGGCTGGTATCTTTCCCTTCAACAAGGCTGTTTTCACTGAAGATGACTTCTTACCATCCCGTCTTACACACCGTTTGCATACAACGGATAGGAATGCAGAGCACATATCCTCCAATATAGATGTAAGAGTGATGCCTGAATCCTCCAATGCAGATATAGGTTCGATCGCTTTACATTCCATTGCGGATGCGAATGAAATGTCAGTTTTCTCATACACAGATGTGAGCATGTCGCCTCGATCTGCTGTTGCTGGATCTTCCACCAGAGATGTCTGGGATATGGCCAGGATTACAGAATTAGTTGAGACACACGGATCAAACAGCACTGTAGAGTAGAAATTATATGATTTTTTACCAGAGCATGTTCGCCCTCTTCCAAAGGTAGTGAAACCAAGGAAGACTGAGAAAGGAAGGTGGAAGAGAAAGCCAGGTGCTCACACACGCCTACAAAGAATGCCTTAGCAGAGAAGCAAAAGGCAAAGAAGAGACCAAAGAAGGCAAAGAAAGGACTAAAGTTTACTAAAAACGTGTCTTCTGATAAGGAGTTTGACGACGAGGATGTGTTCTGCTTCGTATGCTTGGAGCCATACGCAATCAGCAAACCGAATGAAGTTTGGATTCAGTGCATACAGTGTATGAACTGGGCCAACGAGTTTTGTACCTCGGAGAAAGGACACTGCGCATACGTCTGTCAAAATTGCGACTCGGACTGATTTCCTCATTGAACGAATTTTAAACTTGTTGAGCTATGCTGAGATTGTCTGGTGCCTTGTTTATCTGTTGGTTAGCAATAACCAAAATTAGCTTATTCCTAGGGTTTTGTGATTTTAAGATCGTACCAACTTACCCAAGCGTCTGTTTCAATTTACCCCATGACGTGGCAAGTTGAGACGCTGTGCCGCACTTGATAAAAATCAAAACAATTGTATTGAAGAAAATCTACTCTCTGATTCATTGGTAAAATCTAACAACCCGAGAACCTGTGACACCGTAATAAGAATAGGTTTCTAATGCATTTATAGTAGATAGTACCAAACATAAATTTTGTTCCAACTAGCCCCAGTCTCCCCTACCTGTTTATGTAAAATGGAGGGCACAGGAAACCAACTCTTTACTCAGCCAGGCCAAACCAAGAAGGGGGGGTAACAACTCTGCCCTCTGTGAAATGAGGACTCATCGCACAGATCATCTGAAAGGATGAGTATGTCCCACGATTCTATTTGTATTGTTATTACTCTATGGAAACGTACTTGAAAGAAGCTGCCAATATTTATTTTGGCCTTAGTCCTATGGAAGTAAGATCTCTAGCGTTCGAATGTGCCATGGCATTCAGCATTGATATCCCTGACTCGTGGAGCCGAAACAACTGTGCAGGACCCGACTGGGTATCTACGTTTATTAAGAGGCACCAAGGATTATCAATACGAACTCCTGAAGCAACTAGTCTGTCTCGTGCTACTAGCTTCAATAAGCACAATGTCCAGAAATTCTTCAAAATTTATCCTAAGTTTTGTATAGAGACCAGTTTCCTCCTGATGCAATCTGAAACGTAGGCGAAACAGGTATGACTATAGCTCAAAAGCGAAGAAGTGTGAATGCTGAAAGAGGTGTGAAGCAAATGGGATCAATGACGTCTGCAGAGAGGGGAGCTTTAATAACCATGTGCGTTGCAATTAACGTTGTCGGTAACTCTATTCCACCTATGTTTGTGTTTACCAGGAAACATTTCAAGGACCATTTCATGAGATGGACCAACACGATGTGTTGGATCAGCTAATACATCAGGGTGGATGACCGGCCCTGACTTTCTTGTGTTTATGAAACACTTTGTTAAAATGGCAAAGCCGACTCAAGAACACCCAGTGCTGATGCTCCTCGATATCTATCGGTCGCATCTGAGTCTAGACTTTCTTAACTAAGCCAAGGCCCACGGAGTCGTATTGCTGTCCTTCCCTTCATTGCAACCAATCTCGACCGCTCCGTTTATGGACCATTCAAGAAGTTCTTAGCATCAGCACAAGATGGTTGGATGACGTCCAACCCAGGTAAGACCATGACAATCTATGACATTACTGGAATTATATGAGATGCTTGGCCTCGCGCGGCGCTTCCATGCGACATCATGAGTTGTTTCCGAATGGCAGGTATCTTTCCCTTCAACAAGGCTGTTTTCGCTGAAGATGACTTCTTACCATCCCGTCTTACACACCGTTTGCATACAGCGGATAGGAATGCAGAGCACATATCCTCCAATATAGATGTAAGAGTGATGCCTGAATCCTCCAATGCAGATATAGGTTCGATCGCTTTACGTTCTATTGCGGATGCGAATGAAATGTCAGTTTTCTCATACACAGATGTGAGCATGTCGCCTCGATCTACTGTTGCTGGATCTTCCACCAGAGATGTCTGGGATATGGCCAGGACTACAGAATTAGTTGAGACACACGGATCAAAAAGCACTGTAGAGTAGAAATTATATGATTTTTTACCAGAGCATGTTCGCCCTCTTCCAAAGGTAGTGAAACCAAGGAAGACTGAGAAAGGAAGGTGGAAGAGAAAGCCAGCAGTGCTCACTGACACGCCTACAAAGAATGCCTTAGCAGAGAAGCAAAAGGCAAAGAAGAGACCAAAGAAAGCAAAGAAAGGACTAAAGTTTACTAAAAACGTGTCTTCTGATAAGGAGTTTGACGACGAGGATGTGTTCTGCTTCGTATGCTTGGAGCCATACGCAATCAGCAAACCGAATGAAGTTTGGATTCAGTGCATACAGTGTATGAACTGGGCCAACGAGTTTTGTACCTCGGAGAAAGGACGCTGCGCATAAGTCTGTCAAAATTGCGACTCGGACTGATTTCCTCATTGAACGAATTTTAAACTTGTTGAGCTATGCTGAGATTGTCTGGTGCATTGTTTATCTGTTGGTTAGCAATAACCAAAATTAGCTTATTCCTAGGGTTTTGTCATTTGAAGATCGTACCAACTTACCAAAGCGTCTGTTTTAATTTACCCCATGACGTGGCAAGTTGAGACGCTGTGGCGCACTTGTTAAAAATCAAAACAATTGTATTGAAGAAAATCTACTCTCTGAATCATTGGTAAAATCTAACAACCCGAGAACCTGTGACACCGTAATAAGAATAGGTTTCTAATGCATTTATAGTAGAGAGTACCAAACATAAATTTTGTTCCAACTAGCCCCAGTCTCCCCTACCTGTTTATGTAAAATGGAGGGAACAGGAAACCAAATCTTTACTCAGCCAGGCCAAATCAAGAAGGGGGGGTAACAACTCTGATCTCTGTGAAATGAGGAATCATCGCACAGAACATCTGAAAGGATGAGTATGTCCCACGATTCTATTTGTATTATTATTACTCTATGGAAACGTACTGGAAAGAAGCTGCCAATATTTTTTTTGGCCTTAGTCCTATGGAAGTAAGATCTCTAGCGTTCGAATGTGCCATGGCATTCAGCATTGATATCCCTGACTCGTGGAGCCGAAACAACTGTGCAGGACCCGACTGGGTATCTTCGTTTATTAAGAGGCACCAAGGATTATCAATGCGAACTCCTGAAGCAACTAGTCTGTCTCGTGCTACTAGCTTCAATAAGCACAATGTCCAGAAATTCTTCAAAATTTATCCGAAGTTATGTATAGAGACCAGTTTCCTCCTGATGCAATCTGAAACGTAGGCGAAACAGGTAAGACTATTGCTCAAAAGCCAAGAAGTGTGAATGCTGAAAGAGGTGTGAAGCAAATGGGATCAATGACGTCTGCAGAGAGGGGAGCTTTAATAACCATGTGCGTTGCAATTAACGTTGTCGGTAACTCTATTCCACCTATGTTTGTGTTTACCAGGAAACATTTCAAGGACCATTTCATGAGATGGACCCACACGATGTGTTGGATCAGCTAGTACATCAGGGTGGATGACCGGCCCTGACTTTCTTGTGTTTATGAAACACTTTTTAAAATGGCAAAGCCGACTCAAGAACACCAGTGCTGATTCTCCTCGATATCCATCGGTCGCATCTGAGTCTAGACGTTCTTAACTACGCCAAGGCCCACGGAGTCGTATTGCTGTCCTTCCCTCCTCATTGCAACCAATCTCGACCGCTCCGTTTATGGACCATTCAAGAAGTTCTTGGCATCAGCACAAGATGGTGGATGAAGTCCAACCCAGGTAAGACCATGACAATCTATACATTACAGGAATTATAAGAGAGGCTTGGCCTCGCGCGGCGCTTCCATGCGACATCATGAGTGGTTTCCGACTGGCTGGTATCTTTCCTTCAACAAGGC
>JAJOZX010014218.1:0-67500 GCA_023014485.1 Bathynomus jamesi
ACTGCCACCACTGTTATAAGATGTACCTTTGGCACACGAGTGCATAATGTACTTCCAACAAGACGGAGCTCCTCCCCATTTTAGCCGTGCAGTGAGAACGCATCTCGATGATCGCTTCCTTGGTCGCTTCCTTGGTCGCTTCCTTGGTCCGTGGTCGTGGTGGTGCACAAAATTGGCCACCCAGGTGTCCAGACCTAACCCTTCTAGATTTTTATCTTTGGGGGCGCATGAAAGTCGCTTTTGGATGCTACAGCCCTCATAAAGGACAATCGTAATGAACTAATGCGAGCTACACGCGCGATTCACAGACGAGCCTCGATGTGTATTGAGGCCGAGGGTAGTCATTTTGAACACTTATTGTAAATTCATGAATAAAACTTTAGCAACTATTTGTTCGCTTATTCTTATTTTTAAACATTCAAACATCCATAGCTCCATAACTGTTAAGAAACGGACCTATGTTTATCGAATGTTTTTGACTGGGAATGACCTCAGCTATAAGCTCCCGAAGTTATGACATTTCGTCGTGACTCACCCTGTTGTGTGTGTGTGTGTGTGTGTGTGTGTGTGTGTGTGTGGTGTGTGTGTGTGTGTGTGTGTGTGATACCCAAACGCAGCTCCCCCGAAGTGAGGTCGCGTCAGGAACAATCCTCAATCGCTCACATTCACTTCATCAGCTGACATGACAGTAATGCACCTGCCTCAGGGCAACATTATCCATAGCCCAGCCCGCAGACTACTTCACGGTTTACCCAGACCGTTTCATACACCCTGAGCCGGCGCATTGCCAGCCCGTTGCCCCAAATATACCACATCGCTCCACTTCCTTTTATCTAGCGCGCATCTTTCACCATCTCAGACGTCCAAGCCCCAATGACCCAAATCCTCCCTCATCCCATCCTTCCATCTCCTCCTCGGTCTACCCATCTTCCTTTCCCCCTCTGACACGTAAATCCTCTTTACCATCTCTCCTTACTCATCCTCTCCATGTACCCAAACCATTTTAACACCCTCTCATCTGCTCTCTACACAAGACTCCTTTGACTCCCACACCACTCACAGATAACAGTGTTTCTCACATGATCAATCCGCCTCACCCGACAGATCGGCCTCTAGCATTTCATTTATTACTTTTTTACTTTGAAAATGCGGAAGAAAATTTCATGTTTTCATTTTCATTCCTTTTTGTTTTATATGACAAAATTTTAAAAATAGGAAGGAGGCTTGGGGTAACAACTAGCAAAAGTTGTAGGAAAATTATAACCGAGTTCCCGAACCCTTCTTTCCAGAAAAAAAAATCTGTATAAGTATACCTTCCATTTTTTATAAATGAGAACAAACATTTATTTTGTGTGAAGAAAAAGAAGTCAGAGTATACGCTCGTTACACTGTAGAGAATGAAGTACAACTCACCGACATGTATAACAATGGTTGCTGCCAAGCGTTGAAGTGTTTTTCTCCATATTGGACGTATAATAAATTTTGGAGTTGCGAAAGGGTGAGAGAATCATCCAGTTTTCCTTTGCTGTTTGACGGCGTCAAATGGAGAGACTGACTGTTGCATTCCACCTGCAATTCACAATGAATGATGATATTTTTGCACCCGTTATCTTTAGTTAGATCAGAAACAAGAAATTAGTATCTAATTCCGTCATCAAGACGGATTCATCGATTGAACACACACACTACAATTACGGTATAGTAATAACGTTTTCACAGTACGCAATAAACAACCGGATTCCTAAAATTACACACTATTTTTTTAATGCAGGAAGGAGGGGAAACGTCCCCCTTTAGAAGAGAGCCGAAATCAAGGTCCAAAGTTTTCGAGATGTCTGGACACTGCATTTAAAAGACTGGAGGTCATAGACAGGGAGAAAGGTGGATTGAGGAAGGTTGTTCCAGAGTTAACCTGTTGAGAAGATGAAAGGTTGAGAATACCGATTAACCCTTGCGTTAGACAGAAGAGGGGTAAGAATATGTCGAAAGTCTGGCACTGCATGCTCTTAAAGGAGAAGGCATGCAGTTAGAGAGTTCAGAACAACAGTGTCCGTTATAATAACGATAATAAAGAGAATGTGAGGTAACACTGCGGCGAAGGAGATTGAAAACAGTCAGTAAGAGGCGGGGAAGTGATGAGACGAAAAGCCTTTGATTCCACCTGGTCAAGTAGAACTATGTGGGTTGGGTCACCCAACACATGAGAAGCCTACTCCACACAGGGGTGGACAAGAGTCAGCAACCTACTTGGGGATGAAGAAACTGCGGAGCAAGTACAGCACACCTTACCTCTTTAAAGCTGTTTCAGAGAGAGAGTAATGTGTGGTCTTTCCAGGAAAGATCACGAGAAAAGGAAACACCAAGAATGTCAAGAGAAGCAGGAGGATTGAGTTGTGTATTGTTGAAGATAGAGGGATAGTCGTGTGGAAGATTGTGACGAGTAGACAGATGAAGGAACCATGTTTACGAGGCATTGCAAACCATCAGGTTTTCTCTGCTCCAGTCAGAAATAGTAGAAAGATCAGAGGTCAGGTGCACCATAACCGTCTCACGCGAAGCACGGAGTGACTGTTGAGACGGACGCTTTGTGAAGTAGGTGGAGAAGTACATAAGAGTGGATAGAACAGGGAGTGCGACTTAAAAGATCATGGAAAATGGAAACCAAAACTGTAATAAATTTGTTTAAAATGGCAAAAAAAATATATCTTACATTTTTAAGAAAAAATTTGCCCACTGAATGAAAAGTACAAAAACTTCCAAAATATGCAATATTTAGAATGATACCTTCCCAATTTAAAGTTTTTCCCTTAGAAGTTTACGATAAGGAAAGACGACGATAATGTTATACGAATTCACTTCGACTTTCTGTCGGTAAACAAAGATTAATACTCCCGTAATCCCATGACAACGAGAGAATCAATATTTTAAATTATGATTCCGATACAAAAACATTAAAAACTTAATACAGGTTTGAATAGAATAACTTAACTTTAATATGAAAAAGTTGATCGCAACTTTAACCACAGAATATACATTTCAAATTTTAACCTTTCACCGCCACGTGAACGGGTGAATAGTGATTTTTATAATCATTTCTAAAATAAGTTTAATCATAAAAACACCCATATTCTTTCCTTCTTTTTGATTTGACTAACGTCTATCTAAATGACACAAAATACAGCGATGCAAACGACCTTCGAGGGATCTAACGGTACAGTCAGTCACGAAACGTCCTGTGGTGAACCTAAATGTTCCTTACCAATATTTATCAGTAGGAAGCATTGACTTTCAAAACACATTTTGGACCAACTGTACATAACAAACTATAAATGCAACCCGACAAGCTTTTCATTTTTACCGACTTCGAATAATATAACTACGACTTTTAAAAGCACAAACTGTGTTTTTTTAATGGCGATTGCAGTATGATTAACTAAAGAAATGTGAACTACCAGAGAAAGTTTGAGCCACAAGTAATCGTCGGTCGTCACGATGATTTCTGAATGATCGTCTTCCACGTCACATCGACAGAGCAAACAGTAGACGACTCTCTGAAAAGAGTTTTTAATTAGTAATACGAATACAATATTTGGTATTACGAGTGTATATACGGTACTTTAACTGACATCGACTGCGTCGAAGCCACGTTGCAATACTGGTTTCCGTTACATCAGCAACGCTAAACAACGTCGGGTCTGAGTACTAGACTACAAGTTAGACGGATGATCGTCCTCCGCGTTCAGATGACGTAGCGACCCATGGTTCGGAGACCATGTTAGGCTGTAGGTACCCTCAGTCACATGAAATCTGCCATAAGGCAGATCCATTCACTTATACGCTTTCTCTAAATCTATGAATGACATATGCACCTTTTTCTTCTTATCACTCTTTTCAATGAACTATCTCACTGCAAACATTTGATCAGCACAAACTCTGCTTTCCCAAATGTCTTGTTCATGTCCAAACAAAGGAATCTGTAATCTTTCTCATCCTATCTATGAACACTTTCATATGTATTTTCATAATAATTTCACCATCACATAAAGTGCCTCTGGATGCGAAAGCGTTATAATTTCCTAGGTTGTTTAAATATACAACAGGTTTTATCCCGTTATTTTTCATCCCGTTGTAGTGTAGTGGCTAGCGCCCTCACCTCTTACCCAAGAGGTGGTGGGTTCGAACCCTGGTGGGGAAGATCTGTTAATCATAAAGAATCGTGCTTGTTCATGGATTATATATATATATATATATATATAATGTGTGTGTGTGTGTGTGTGTGTATATATATATATATATATGGAATGAATTTCACAATTAAACACGTGATATATATATATATATTAGTGGTGGACCGGATGTCAGTTTTTCAACATCTGCGGATACGGGTGCGGATATTTAGTTAATCTATCAATATAATATAGAATTATGAATATATGACAATTTTTCAAATTTCGTGATATTACTATTATGGCAGGCAATGCATAATAATTAAAATTAATATTAATGTTTTCATTATGATAAAAATAATAACTTTATCGAGAGTTTCAGCCAGAGAAAATTCAATGAAACAAGTTTCATTCAGTTTTCTGTGTTACCAGGTATTTATATTTTGAGGTTTATATATTTGTTTGTTCATTAATAATTAATACTTTACACGAAATGTGCATGACTGGGCCTTATAAGCTACTTTATAAGCTAATTTAATTGTAAATTGCATAATTTATTATAGGTAATATCTGCATAACATCCGCAGTCAGAAGTGCGGATGCGGATGTTAAAAATGATGCGAATATCCGGTCCACCACTAATACATATATATATATATATTGCGGGGGGGGGGGGGGGCAAGGCCCCAGGACCAATGATGTAGCAGCAGAACTTCTGAAGTCTTGAAGGTGATGCTAAAGAGGAGGTGAATGTATTGTGCAGAAACATATATGAAAGTGGAGACTTGCCTGCTAACTCAATGGGAGTCTCTACGATTACTATCCCCAAGAAACCGAGAGCCACCAAGTGTTCAGAATTTCGAACCATAAGCTTGGTCAGCCATGCATCAAAAATAATGCTAAGGATACTAACCAGAAGACTAACGAACAGAGCTGAGCAGTACAATGGAGAGGATCAGTTTGGATTTAGGTCAAAATGCGGAACAAGAGAAGCTATTGTATTGGTATTATGAGAATGATGGGAGAGAGAGTGCTGGAATATGATCAGGAAATGTTTGTTTATTTTATTGACTTTGAAAAAGCTTTTGACAGAGTCCAATGGAGGAAACTAATGGAAATACTGAAGAATATTAATGTTGAATGGAGGGACAGTAGGCTGATAAAAAATCTATATCTTGGCCAGACTGTGAATGGTAGAGTTGCAGGAGAATCGGAGCCTGGACTGGTTGGGAGAGGGGTCAGGCAAGGATACTCCCTGTCCTCCGTATTATTTAACATCTATGCGGAAGCAATGATAATAAAAGCACTCTCAGATCTGGAAGAGGGAATCAGAGTGGGAGGTAAATTGGTCAAATCTGTAAGGTTTGCAGATGACAAGGCATTTGTTTGTAGTACTGAGGAAGGACTGCAAAGAATGGTCAATAGCTTGACAACAACAGCGGAAGAATTCGGAATGAGAATTAATGAGACCAAGACAAAGGTAATGAAAATTGCAAGGAAAGGAGCACAAATGAACCTAACGATAGGAAATCGGACATTAGAAGAAGCTGAGCAGTTTAAATATCTGGGAAGTTTATTAACCAACAATGGAGATTGCAATAAGGAAGTAAGATCTAGAATTGGTATGGGTAAGGTAGCTTTTGAGAAACAGAAAACTACTTACAGGTAAACTCAACTTGAAGCTGAAGAAAAGGTTAGTAAAAAGCTTGATATGGAGTGTGGTACTGTATGGAGCAGAAACATGGACATTGAAAACAACTGAAAAGAAACTCCTGGAAAGTTTTGAAATTTGGATTTGGAGAAGAATGCTAAAGATAAGCTGGAGGGAACACCAAAGTAATGAGGAAGTACTGCAACAGGTGAGGGAGGAAAGAAGACTCATTAAGGTGATAAGAGAAAGACAGAAGAAATGGATCGGACATGTGTTGAGAGGAGGAGGATTGTTGAAGGTGATAGAGGGTAGATATGAAGGTAAAAGGCCGAGGGGAAGGAAAAGGAAAGCAATGCTGGATGATTTGAAGGCAGGCAGGGAGCTACCATGAGATGAAAAGGATAGCTCAGGATATAACACTTTGGCGGGACACATGAGTTGGACCTGCCTGATAGGCAGAACACGATGGATGGATGGATGGATGGATGGATGGATGGATGGATGGATGGATGGATGGATGGATTAGTGGTGGACCGGATATCCGCATCATTTTTAACATCCGCATCCGCACTTCTGACAGCGGATGTTATGCGGATATTACCTCTAATAAATTATGCAATTTACAATTAAATTAGCTTATAAGGCCCAGTCATGCACATTTCATGTAATGTATTAATTATTAATGAACAAACAAATATATAAACCTCAAAATATAAATACCTGGTAACACAGAAAATTAAATGAAACTTGTTTCATTGAATTTTCTCTGGCTGAAACGCTTGAGAAAGTTATTATTATTTTTATCATAATGAAAACATTAATATTAATTTTAATTCTTATGCATTGCCTACCATACTAGTAATAACACGAAATTTGAAAAATTATGTCATATATTCATACTTCTACAGGGCGTCCCAAAAAAATGTATACACACTTTAAATACTTATAAAGGCAGTGTTTATTAAAATACATTTCATTTTCAAAATGTAATAGAATCTACAGACATTATTTAATTGTTTTGTCAACGCCTGTTTCAAACTGACGTCCGTTCTGGTCCAGGCACTGCTGATAACGCGAAGCAATGGAATCGCAAACATCACGAAACATTTCGTTTGGTATTTGTGTGCATTCTCGTTCAATGGCTGCTCTCAATTCAGCGACTGTTGCAGGTTTATAGCGTAGACTTTGTCTTTTAAGTATCCCATAAAAAAAAGTCTAGTGGTGTGAGGTCTGGTGAACGCGGAGGGTATTCTACGAAACCCCTTCGTCCAATCCACATCCACATCGTGCCAAGTACCACTCGCAATACTCCACTCTTCGGTCCGGATCATCTTCATTAATAGCATGGACTAATCTTGGAATGTAACTTTTCCATTGACAGCGCTTCAAAATGCGTTGGACAGACGATTCTGAAATTCCTACCTCACGACTCGCTTGCCGCACAGATTTTCTTGGACTTTGGTGATACGTTTCCAGTACTCTTTCTTGCTTTGTGGGGCTTGTCGATGTCCGTGGTCTTCCGGAACGCTTCTTGTGGACATTCTGAACAGTTCCATCGGCTTCAAACTTATCTTTAATTCGAGTGATGGTAAGTCGCGTTGGTGGATCTGTTTGAAACTCCCTCCTAAACTGTCTTTGCACTTCAACTGCGTTTTCACACTTCCAGTAGCATTTTAGAATGAATTTCCTTTGTTCAAAGCTTAGTCTGACTGCCATTATTAATTCTAATGGGTTTAACTTGGAAAGAAAGAAACATCAATTGAGCTATCAGCTGTTAAAGTGTGTATACATTTTTTTGGGACGCCCTGTATATTATATTGATAGATTAACTAAATATCCGCATCCGCGGATATTGAAATTAAAGATCCGCATCCGCAGATGTTGAAAAACTGACATTCGGTCCACCACTATATATATATATATATATATATATATATATATATATATATATATATATATTTTAGTTCAGGAAGAACCGATTCGCCTCTATTTAAAGGGCATATCTCAGCGGAAAAACAAATAATATATATATATATATATATATATATATGAAATATGAAATTATTTCACGAAAGTGACACGTGAAAAGTATTTATGATGAATAAAACCACGAAGGAAAAAAAAAAACACAAAGGGGTGCTCAAGCGCTTTCGTCTAATGACATCCTCAGGAACACTGGAGTGAAAGGACAGATCAAGGCAATATATAGGTTACAAAAGTAAACATACATACATACATATTCACATATATATACATATATATATATATATATATATATATATACATATATACATATATATAGTAAGCATAGAAAAAAATTGTGGGAGGAGCCAACATTTATATGGTCACAGAAGAATAAAGAAATAAAATAAATATAAATATAAATTGAGAAAAAATTAATTACAAAATAGTGCCTTAGTGATATATATGTCACAGCCTAAATAATCATAAAGAAATAAACAGGCAAATAAAAAAAACCCATAAATATATATACATATATATATATATATATATATATATATATATATATAATATATATAAAGACACTTTTAGCACTTTGGCCGACCTTCAATATAAATTCAAATGGCTTTTTTATGGAACAGGTCACAAAAGAATAAAGAAATAAAAATAAATATAAATATTGTAAGTGGAGTCTACCAATTCAAGCTCAAGAGGGAAGTTTTACAATCGATTTAATAGATGCTGCCAAATTGATATATATGTCACAAAAAAAAAAAAAAAAAAAAAAATTATTAAAAAAATAAAAAATAATAATAATAAATTGAAAGATAAATTTTAAGAGAGGCACACCAATTTATAAGGGAAAAATTACCACATATGCATATTATAGTCACAACGTATAAAAAAGTACAGTAAATTAAAATTGGAAAACGAAATGATGCCTAGATGATATATAAAGAACAATAAAATATATACAACATATATACGGTATATATACGAAATATAAACGCAATATATACAGAATATATATATATATAATATATGCATAAGGGAAAAAATTACCAAATTTGTTTTTATAATTATTGTCTGAGAAAACGGTAGGTCGCACACACACACACACACACACACATATATATATATATATATATATACAAGTTTGACCTTCACGAAATGAGAAATCATCCCGCAGAACCTTTGTGAGGTTGTAAGGTAAGGTAAGGTACATACACATACATATATATATATATATATATATATTATATATTATATATATATTAACTGCATACATACATATACACACATACATACATACATATACATACAAACACATTTAACTGCAATGACCACACACATACTCACATACACATACATACATACACATACACGCATACAGCAAAAAATTGAAAAATAAAATTGTAAGGGAAAACAAGACAAAAACAAATTTTTTACCAAAGATTTAACAACCTGCCCTTTTTGTTTAAATCCATTCTGAAGGAATTCAGAGCAACGGATCAAGTTGAAACAGACCTTTACTCATGTTAAGGTTATTTGTAAGTTGAATTATAGCCGACTCAAGAATATTTCTTTAACAATGTTGCTAGAGTGAAAAAAACTGAAACATTATTCCAATCATACAATGGGATAACTCTGACAAATGGACAAAAAGGGCACTGGACAACTGTCCCGTTCTAACGGAATATTGATGCTGTTTTACACGCGTTTGCAAATCCTTTCCCGTCTGACCTATGTAAAAGGAATCACATTGCTTACACCCAATTTTATAGATAATGCCTAAATTATTGGTAGGGCTATTTTTTACTATGATGTTTTTCACAATATTGTTATATGAAAAAACTACACTGATATCCAAAAGTTTAAGTACATTAGCAATGCCTAAGAAGCCCGGGAAAAATGGAAGTACTAAAATATTCTTTGACAAGGTGCGAGTGTTATTATTCACACGATAGAAGGTTCGTTTAGCCTTATTAAGACAAGATTCCATGAACGCAGATGGGTAACACAACTCACTTCCAATACCGTTGATATTTCCAATTCGGCATCGATGTATTCCGGACTGGCTGATCCTAAGAGCGCGGAGAAACATTGAGGAAAATATGGCCTTTTTAATAGGGGTGTCATGTCCAGAGTAAAAAGTGTACGTAGGACAAATTGTTTGTTTTTTCCGATAGATACTAAACTTAAAACCCGGGCTATCCCTATGAACACGCACATCCAAAAACGGGATTGAGTTGTCTTGTTCCACTTCTAAAGTAAAATTTAATGGAGGGGACTTGGTCATTTAACTGAAGGAGGAAGTCATCCAGGTCACGATTCATGGCCAGATACACAAAATATCGTCGACGTACCGCAACCAAGGATGCCAACCCCCGGATTCTCGGAATGTAAGTAATTTCAAAAAACTCCTATAAATATTGGAGAGAAGGGGCGACAAAGGGTTGCCCATGGCCATCCCACAACTTGTTGATAATGCTCGCCATTGAAAGTGAATTTACAATCCTTGATACAAAGCTTAATAAGCTCCAAAACAGTGTGTGCAGGTAATGGTAAATCATAATTATGTAATTCTCTGGCGAGAAAGTCAAGCATATCATCAATCGGCACTTTTGTGAACAATGAACAAACGTCGAAACTGATCAATCTATCGTTGGTATTAATGCGAACCATTATTCAATTTTTCAGTGAGATCCATGGAATTTTTACGTGTGAATCAGAGACAGTTCCAAGAATGGGGGACAAAACATTAACAAGCCATTTGGAGAGTTTATAGGTAATAGAGCCCACCGAGCTAATAATAGGGCGCATAGGGTTACCCGTTTGTGGGTTTTAATAAGACCATAAAGATAAGGCAGAGCAGTGAAGTGGACAAAAAAAGGGGAATTAAATCCTTATGATCTTTGAGAATGCTTTTCAAGCCACTATTGAATATTTGATGACATCATCCTGTGGGTTCTTCCTAAGTTTTCACGTATGTGGCGGGGTCCTGAAGCAGCTCATTCATCTTTCCAATGTAATCCACTTTGTCCATAATGACTAAGGTGTTAGCCTTGTCTGCTTTAGTAATATGGAGCTCACTATCTTTTTTTAATTGTGAAAGGCTATTGCGGAAACGTTTAGGAAAGTTATCTTCGTAAGAATATTCGCAGCACCATAGACCAGGCCTTTAACTATGTTAACTAAAAACTGAGGAAGGTTTACACTGTTTTTTCAAAACGAGCAAGACTATGAAAAAAAAAAAAAAAAAAAAAAAAAAAAAAAAAAAAAAACAATTTGTCCTACGTACACTTTTACTCTGGACATGACACCCCTATTAAAAGGCCATATTTTCCTCAATGTTTCTCGCGCTCTTAGGATCGCCAGTCCGGAAATACATCGATGCCGAATTGGAAAATATCAACGGTATTGGAAGTGAGTTGTGTTACCCATCTGCGTTCATGGAATCTTGTCTTAATAAGGCTAAACGAACCTTCTATCGTGTGAATAATAACACTCGCACCCTTGTCAAAGAATATTTTTAGTACTTCCATTTTTCCCGGGCTTCTTAGGCATTGCTAATGTACTTAAACTTTTGATATCAGTCAGTGTAGTTTTTCATATAACAATATTGTGAAAAACATCATAGTAAAAAATAGCCCTACCAATAATTTAGGCATTATCTATAAAATTGGGTGTAGCAATGTGATTCCTTTTACATAGGTCAGCGGGAAAGGATTTGCAAACGCGTGTAAAACAGCATCAATATTCCGTTAGACGGGACAGTTGTCCAGTGCCCTTTTTTGTCCATTTGTCAGAGTTATCCCATTGTATTGATTGGAATAATGTTTCAGTTTTTGTTTCACTCTAGCAACATTGTTAATAGAAATATTCTTGAGTCGGCTATAATTCAACTTACAATAACCTTAACATGAGTAAAGGTCTGTTTTCAACTTGATCCCGTTGCTCTGAATTCCTTCAGAATGGATTTAAACAAAAAGGCAGGTTGTTAAATCTTTGGTAAAAAATTTGTTTTTGTCTGTGTGTTTCCCTTACAATGTTTATTTTTCAATTTTTTGCTGTATGCGTTGTATGTGTATGTATGTATGTGTATGTGAGTATGTGTGTGGTCATTGCAGTTAAATGTGTTTGTATGTATATGTGGTGTATATGTATGTATGTATGTGTGTATATGTATGTATGCAGTTAAATATATATATATATATATATATATATTTTTATATATATATATATATATAGATATATGTATATGTGTATGTACCTTACCTATACCTTACACCTCACAAAGGGTTCGCGGGATGATTTCTATTTCTGAAGGTCAAACTTGTATATATATATAATATATATATATGTGTGTGTGTGGTTGTGGTGTTGCGACCTACCCGTTTTCTCAGACAAAATTATAAAAACAAATTTGGTTTTTTTTCCCTTATGCATATATATATATATATATATATTCTGTATATATTGCGTTTATATTTCGTATATATACCGTTATATATGTTGTATATATATTTTTATTGTTCCTTTATATATCATCTAGGCATCATTTCGTTTTCCAATTTATATTTACTTGTCTTTTTTATGCGTTTGTGACTATAATATGCATATGTGGTAATTTTTCCCTTATAAAATTGTGTGCCTCTATTAAATTTATCTTTCAATTTATTATTATTATTTTTTATTTTTTTAATAATTTTTTTTTTTTTTTTTTTTTTTTTTTTTTTTGTGACATATATATCAATTTGGCAGCATCTATTAAATCGATTGTAAAACTTCCTCTTGAGCTTGAATTTAGACTCCACTTACAATATTTATATTTATTTTTTTTTCTTTATTCTTTTGTGACCTGTTCCATAAAAAAGCATTTGAATTTATATTGAAGGTCGGCCAAAGTGCTAAAAGTGTCTTTTATATATATATATATATATATATGCATAACTGCAATGACCACGCAGTATATAAATGAATAGAAACGACATAGTGTTAAGGAACGTTTCTGCACACGAGGAGGAGAGATAACGAATATGAAAAATGAGGCGAAACCGCCCGGGAATCGAACCCAGGGCCTTCCAATTGCCGGTTGGATGCTTCTACCATTATGCTACGGACCTCACTCAATCACAAATCGAAATTCTCCCCCATAGGGCAGAAACCAATGCCCTGAGAGGGCACCCTCGCAAATCGTGAATATGCGCATATAACTGCAATGACCACGCAGTATATAAATGAATAGAAACGACATAAGTGTTAAGGAACTTTCTATTCATTTATATACTGCGTGGTCATTGCAGTTATATTCGCATATCACGATTTGCGAGGGTGCCCTCTCAGGGCATTGGTTTCTGCCCTATGTGGGAGAATTTCGATTTGTGATTGAGTGAGGTCCGTAGCATAATGGTAGAGCATCCAACCGGCAATTGGAAGGCCCTGGGTTCGATTCCCGGGCGGTTCGCCTCATTTTTCATTATCGTTTTATCTCTCCTCGTGTGCAGAAACGTTCCTTAACACTTATGTCGTTTCTATTCATATTATATATATATTATATATATATATTATATATATATATATATATATATATATATATATATATATTATATATGTTAGTATATATATTTATGGTTTTTTTATTTGCCTGTTTATTTCTTTATGATTATTTAGGCTGTGACATATATCACTAAGGCACTATTTTGTAATTAATTTTTTCTCAATTTATATTTATATTTATTTTTATTTCTTTATTCTTCTGTGGACCATATAAATGTTGGCTCCTCCACAATTTTTTTCTATGCTTACTATATATATGTATATATGTATATATATATATATATATATATTATATGTATATATATGTGAATATGTATGTATGTATGTTTTACTTTTGTAACCTATATATTGCCTTGATCTCCTTTCACTCCAGTGTTTCCTGAGGATGTCATTAGACGAAAGCGCTTGAGCACCCCTTTGTGTTTCTTTTTTCCTTCGTGGTTTTATTCATCATATATATTATATATATATAGATATATATATAAATATATATATATTATATACACACACACACACACAGGGTGCAAAGAGTACTTGACCTCAGTTTGCTCTGATCTCTGATCAAAGGAAGATTATTATTGGCTGATTTACTGAATCAAAACATCAGTAAATTTTTTCAGAGTAAGGTTGAGGAATAAAACCTTTTGCTATATTCACATCAGTTGAGGTACGAAAACAACCAGAATACGTTCGGCTGCCTCATAAGCACAAACCCAAAGATACAATAGCTCCTCCCTTCTATAGAATCGAGGAACTGAGCAAACTGACCCGAACATAAGTCTTACCCACATACGAACAAATTTGATTAATAGTTTTTATCTTTTAATATTGAAGTGCAAGCATGAACAGCGTGAAACTGTTTGCTGTAATATCGGTTTTTTATGCACTCTAGAATACTTCGTCAACATTTAAGGCGAACACGAGACAACAAATCCACCGCACCGTACGTATAACTTCCAAACAGCAAACCTTACACAGTTTTGAAAATGTCATTTGAAAAATGAACACGGAGGATTCTCACCTTGAAAGGATCGGTGATGCCTTTAGTACTTCTTTTGTAGGATAACTTAAGCTTCTTTTCGAGGTCTGGAGGCAATCGTCCCGTTTCGCTTCGTTCCAGCTGCTCCAAGGCGGGAACCACCTCTGCGACGGATGGATTGCTGCGAATAAAGTATAAGAATTGGAGATCTTTCTGGAACTTCAGATTAAGGATATGCTTCATAAACGTACCAACAGACGCTGTGGATCGTCCCCTGCCATTACTTATTATCCTGAGCAGCAATCGCAGCCGCTTTCGGTCCTCCCGCTCTCAAGCAGTAGAAGATGAGAGGCCAAACAGGCGCTCCCTTGGCTTCTCCGTCTTCCAAATGGGCTATGGACTGGGGCGGTAACACCACGCTTAAAAACGCTTTCACGAGAGGCACCAATCCCGGCACTCCGCCCAAAGTGGCCCTCTCCAACTGAGAGTAAACGAGGCTTCGCATATGACGCTCGTAACTGAAATTTAAGACGAGAAACTAATTACATATTCGAACTGTTCAAATAAGCTTAACAAATTATGATGCGCCTTTTAAGAAATTGATACATACTGGAAAAATTCTGGTCTTTTGCACCTTAACTGTCGCATCTATAAATAATGATGCGAGCACCAAAGAAACCTCAAATGTCACAGTTATTGTTTACGTACTTCAGCTTATTTATAAAATGTAGATTTCGTATTTAAGTATTTATTGTATAAAACAAAGATCCATAACGACATTCACCTACGCATCTAAAGTGTCGAATCTCTGAAAAATTAAATCACGCCTAAAAATTGAGAAAATACATAGAAATTACTCATTTTACTAACAGCGATACGATACTTTTCATCATCATCATTATTCAACTTTGTAAAAATTACTCTTTAATTAAATTACAACAATAATTATTTTGCTTTTGAAGTAATTCAATTGCAATTACCTCTCTAACGTAATTACAGTAATTTATTATGAATGTAATTAAAAAATAAATTTAATTTTAAATTACAATTACCTCAAAATTGTAACTGAATTACTATTACATTTCCGCAGTAAGTGAAATTAATAATTAATTACTCAAAAAATAATTACGGGTAGTTCAATTACTAGTAATGAATTATTTTTCGGGCTGCGCCAATTAAGCTTCCAATTATTCAACTTCGAAATCAATATACTTTACGGATTCCCATCCAACTACAACCTACTAGACCCAATATATGTCGCTTAACTTCGGTGAACTTCGGGAAGCGTTGTTACGACAGTGGCCACGACGTAGCTCAAGTGATCAAAAAATAGTTTGAAAATTGAAGTTCAAAGCATGTATGCGGGTTCACAATGCTCTTTCTTTTTTTCAGTAACTTCTATTACAATACTAATACTGCACATATACTTCAAAATCAGAGTAACAAAAAATTTCGTACAAATAAAATTAATGGGTATTATTTGCATTAGAAGATAAATATTAGTTATTATAATCAGTAATTATTATAAAATTTATTAAACGAGGGTAATTCAATAAGTATCCACACTTTTTATTTTCACATCTGATAGATTATAAACACCACTTCTCAACACTGTCTCCCTGTTTCTCAATACACTTAGTCCAGCGATCTACAAGCTTCCTAATGCCATTACAAAAGAATGTTTCTAGCTGTGTGCGTAGCCAGTCATACACCGCCTCCTTCAGGTCATCATCGCCTTGGAATCGCTGACCTCTCAAAGCGTCTTTTAGTGGTCCAAACATGTAAAAATCCGAACGTGCCACGTCTGGACTGTAGGCTGGATGGTCGAGAACTTCAAATTTAAGTTCTTGACGGCATTTTCTAGTCTGTGCAGCGGTATGAGGGCGCGCATTGTCGTTTAACAGAATAACACCTTCCGACAATCTCCCTCTCCGTTTTGTGCGAATTGCTTGCTTTAACTCATTCCGAAGCATGTCAAAATACGATGCACTTGTTACTGTAGTTCCACGCTCTAAAATCTAGATAATGTTCAGGGATAGGGTCTCGTGTATCCCAAAACAGTGTTAGCATAACTTTACCTGCTGACGGCTGCGCTTTGAATTTCCTTGCAAAGGGAGATGTTGGATGCTTCCATTGCATGCTCTATCGTTCGCTTTCTGGTTCATAGTGATGGATCCAGGTTTCATCTCCAGCGCTCCAAAAAGTTTCCACCTTCATTATGATACCGCGCCAAAAGACGAGAGCAGACATCCATACGATTACGCTTGTGCTCTTCTGTCAACCGTTTGGGCACCCATCTTGCACAAACCTTGTGAAAGCCAAGAATGTCATGAACTATCGAATAGGCTGATCCTTGACTGATGTCTAATGAAGATGCAATTTCTTTTGTTGTTAATCTTCTGTCATCGAAAATAATGGCTGTGGCTTCTTCCTGCTTGTCACCACTGGTTGACGTTGACGGTCGTCCTGAGGTTGAGCAGCTGTCCACATGTCCGACTTCCCTTGAACATTTGAATCCACTCGTACACACTTCGCCGTGGTAACGCATTATTCCCATACTGAGCACATAAACGCGTGTGAATTTCAGCTCCTTTCACACCTTCTGCCCACAAAAAACGAACCACGGACCTGATTCACTTTTTTTTAATTGAATAACCTTTATTAATAATAAAATAAATACAGTAGTCTTTTTACAATTTATAATTTTTACAATGACATGAATAATTGTGAAGCTCGACTATTTATTTTTATTTAATTTGGCCCTTAAGCTTCAGGCTTTACTGGGCTCTTATTAAATATAAGCAGCTAGTTGTTATAAATTATTAATAATAATAAATAAATAAGTAAATAAGTATTATTAATAGTTAAAACATGTATTACAATATTAATGGGAAATATTAAACATTATTAGTGGACATTAATCCAAGATTTTTGTTAGTATCCCATTATTAATCGAAATTTCAACTTGGTTTTAAACAAATTTACATTGGCAATATTTTTTATATCGGCATGCAAGTCATTCCATAGTTTCAATCCAATGAAAATGGGTAGTTTTTGAGATGAAGACATATAAATTGAGGTATAACAAGCTTTGATCTATTTCTGGTCTACAGATCTACAGAAGCTAAGGCTAACAAAGACCCTAAGATCCACTCTAAGGTTAGCCCGAGAGAAAGGAAAGAGTAGGGGGTGAAGAGAAGAGAATAGAATAAGGGGTTAAGTAAGGAGCAACACCTATCATTCGTGGGTTAACTTTCATTCAGAAAAAGAGAAAAAAGACCCACCATCATCATCCGCCGGCCACTGCCGACAAGTCAGAAAAATAGTCGGAGAGAATAGGAGAGGGGTGAAAGATGAAAAGAAGTAAAATAAGAACGCTTACAAACCATGCAAACACAGTCTTAACTCACAGTCATACCATGCAAACTACAAACATGCAAGAAAAGTTAGACATATGCAAAGTAAAAAAGTAGGTTAGTTTACGCTATGAGCTACATCTACGTTCGTGTTAGTCTAATTTTTTTTTTTTTTTTTTTTAATAATTTTATTGCTGGCATCACACGCTGGCATGTCACAAGCTGGCATTCATCGTCAACAGACTCATCCTCGAGCACCACCACCAGAGCTCCTGTTGCTAACTTTGTTTTTTAAATTAAACAACGTTAATACTTTTAAAATGTCTGTCAAGACGGTTCTTAAACATATTAACGCTGGTAGAATGAACGACTGACGCGGGAAGATTATTCCATTTATCAATTACTTTAAACGTAAAGAAGTTTTTAGCGATATTAGTAATGAAACGTCTGCCACGCAACTTAAATCCGTTATTGCGAGTATTACTATTATCGAAAGTGAACAATTTGTCAAAATTTACGTTATCGATGTTATTAACGATTTTGAAAACTTCAATAAACTCCCCTTTAATCTCCTAGTTTCGAATGAATACAGGTCTAACTCTTTAATCCTATCTTCATAAGGCTTATCGCGCAATGACGGAATCAGTTTCGTGGCACGACGTTGAACCCTTTCTAACCTATCAATATCCTCACGCAAGTACGGGCACCAAAACTGAGCTGCATATTCTAAATGAGGCCTGACTAGGGACTTGTAAAGGGGCAGTATAATATCCTTCGATTTAAATTCGAAATTACGCGCTATGAAGCCTAACATCCTATTAGCTTTTGCGCAAGACTCCAGGCACTGGTTCCTAACCTTTAAATCCTTAGATACGCGTACGCCTAAATCTACTTCCTCGTCAACGCTCGCTAACTCCCTATCATCCATCGTGTACGTGTAATTATTGTTGCGAGAACCTATATGCAAAACTTTACATTTGTCTACGTTAAATTGCATCTGCCACTTATCTGTCCACTCCATAATCCTATTTACATCGTCTTGGATCCTATTTCTATCGTCCTCGTTAACAACCTTACCGCCTATTTTAGTATCGTCCGCGAATTTTGACACGTTACTAGTCAATCCTACATCTATGTCGTTAATGTAAATTACAAATAGCAATGGGCCTAACACTGAACCCTGTGGGACACCGCTACCTACATCTAACCACCCGGATTCACTACCATTAACTACGACCCTCTGCCTCCTAGCACGAAGCCATTCTTCTAACCAGTTAGCTACCTGACCGCGTATACCGTGCGCTTTAACCTTCGCAATTAGTCTCCTATGCGGAACTGTATCGAACGCCTTTTTAAAATCTAAATAAATAACGAGTGGATTTCTTGATGAGTTACAAAATATCTATTTACCCATTGCAAATTAATGATTTTGTTCTTACACTCGTAAATAAAAATAAAATGTGCCAGTTTGGTTATATCGTTGAGCTTTAGTAGGTTTAGCTCTTTAAATAATGCACTAGAGTGATCAAGGAAATCAGCATCAGATAATAACCTTATTGCTCGTTTTTGGATGACAAAGATACCATTTAATGCGTAGTTAGCGGAGTTTCCCCAAACAAGGGTGCAGTATGTTATATAAGGAAGAACAAGAGTATGATAAAGAGTCAATAAAACTTGTTTAGGGACTACATTTCTAAGTTTAAACATTATAGCAACGCTCCTCGAAATCTTTTTCGCGATATAATTTACATGATCACTCCATTGCAAATTCTTATCTAGCATTACACCAAGAAATTTTGTTACAGTACACTCCTTTATGTCGATTTTATTAATATTAAGTTCATCAAGATATACATTTCTTTTATTAGTAAAAATCATGAAATTTGTTTTACTGGTATTTAGGAAGAGTTTATTGGTGGTCAACCATTCATTACACTGATGAATTCTGAATGAAATATATTCTTAGCTGTATTAACATCTTTGCAAGAAAAAGAGACAGTTGTATCATCTGCAAACATTATGAAGTTCAGTATATCAGATGAACGTGGAAGGTTGTTTATATATAATAAAAATAACAGTGGACCCAGAACTAAGCCCTGTGGCACACCATGTTTGACAAGCGCTTTAGTGGAGCAAACCTTATTTACTGATACAAAATGATATCTATTGGACAAATAACTTTTAAACCAATCACTGATTGCTCCTCTAAAGCCGTAACAATATAATTTATTAAGTAGAATATTATGGTCTATTACATCAAACGCCTTACTCAAATCCATAAATATTGATATCATTATTTCTTTCTTCTCCTTAGCTATATTTACATTTTCCATAAGATTTAAAATAGCCATTTGTTGCTAGTGTAGGATCACCCCCTTTAAAAAGGGGTGTTATACAACCAGTTTTTAGCATTGATGGGAATATTCCTTTGGAAATACTTTGATTGATAATATAATTTTAGCCAAAGTTACAGATATCTTATCTTTAACAAGTTTCAATATAGGTACAGGAATGTTATGAATGTTATTTTTTGTATTTTTTAATTTACCAATAATATTCTGGACCTCAGTAGAGGTAGCAGGACCAAAAGAAAATGAATTTAGTGGGCTGGGTGGCATATATTCTAGAGGTGAGTGATCATTATTTATTAATTGTGAGCGAAGCTTATCCGCTATTGAAGTAAAATGTGCATTTAAAGAGTACTTGAAGATCTCTGTTCTTCACGAGTACAAATTGAAAGGGCGCAGACATGCTCACTACTCGTACGATATGTGACAGCCACGAGTAGCCTAAATAAGCCTATGTTGTTGCTAGCCTAAATAAGCCTATACTGTTGCTAGCTTAAATAAGCCTATAGATCTCAGTTTGGCTCGTTATTACGAGTATTGAAGTACCCTCGTATAAACCCAGTAACAATAATCTTAATGCATTAAATGATATCTGTAGTGCTTATTTCTATGCAAATATAACCAATTACTTACGCAAATTTTTTGATATAGGAAAATAAAGTACAGTAATGTTGCTTCTGAAAGGAAGTACTTGAAGATAAATGAAAATGAAATGAAAATAATTAAAATTTAACTTAAAATACTGAAAATTAAAAATTCTTAAATTATGGTAGAAAAAAATCTTTTCTAAATTTTGGGGGTCTAAGCCTATTTCTTGTGGGTTCATAACTATGGCCCCCTGTGCCATGGGCGTCCCGCAAGACTTAAGACTTTTTCCTAGGGGAAGGGGGGCAAAGGGTTTCGGAAGTAAAGTTGGGCCTCTGAGATGCCTCTCATGGCGCCAAATTGTTTATTATTTGTTATATAAAACTAATTATATTTACATTTATATATTTATAGGAAGAAATAGGCAGATTTTTTCCAATTTTTTAGAAAAAAAATTCGTCCTATTTAGCTCCAATTTGGCTAAATATATGTACGAATTTCAAGAAGTTAATATAATCGTACGTCTGGCGTTGTCACATATATTATTGTACACACCTTCAACATTGATTTAAAACAAAAAGTTAAAAAATAAATCCGATTTGTTTATGTCAGTTTCCCCTCGTTAACTTTGTCCAGAGCCAGGAGGGGGTAACTGCTCCTCCTCGCCCCCGCCCCCAATGCGGATGCGCATGCCTTGTGCTCGTTAACCCTCACTCTCCACTGATGCGGGTTGAGCACTAAAATGTTTGAGGGCATGTTTGTTCAATTTCAAGAATATACTTAAAAAGAAAATTTCCACCAAACAGGGATTTTAATTTTTATTTAGTAATAATTATTTATTAATATCGCTGGGAATAGGGGATTTAAAGGATTCTTCCCACGTGGTCCCAGCGTGTCGTAAAAGGCGATTAAAAATAAGGGACGGGTGCGAGGGGGGCTGGAAAACCCCGACCACCTGTATGTAACTTTCCACAAACAGGAACGGTCAGAGAAGGGGCATAGTGGGGGCTTTCCCGTGACGGCCCAGGCTAGAGTTTCTGAATGTGCGTGGATGTGGTCAGGATGATAAGAAGGGAGAGATTGGTACTCTGTTTCGTAAGAGAGGCCTGGAGGTCTTGGCCTTGAGTTAAACGAAGCTGAAGGGTAAGGGTGTGGAGTGGTTTGGGAATGATCGGGGAGTAAATTCCGGGGTTGAGGAAATGTGTGAAAGAGTGTAAGGAAGCGAGTTCAAGGCCGATGTGGGTGAGAATGAAAGTGGGCCAAGAGAGAGGGGTGATTGCCAGTGCGTATGGACCGGCGAGTGAAAGAGTGAAGAGATACGAAATGCGTTTTGGGATGGACTGGGCGAGTGTTTGGGTAGTTTTGATGCGAGGAACCGAGTTGTGCTAGGGGACTTGAATGCGAGAGTGGGAGGGATGTGCCAATTGAGGGTATAGTTGCGCCGCATGGTGTAAATGGAAGTGGGGAAAGGTTAGTTAAGTTGTGTGCTGAAAGAGAACTGATGATTGGGAATACAGTACATGGTTTCCTAAGGGAGATGGAGTAAGAGGGAGTAGTGTGCTTGTGAGAGGGGTAATGAAAGTGAGTGAACTGAGGAAAAGGTATTGTGAACAGATGTATTAGGAGAGAGTGCATGAGGAGTGGTGCAGGGTGGGAGAGAATGAAACAAAGGGTGTGGAAGAGGAATGGCAGATATTTAGTGAAGCGGTGATGAAGTGTGCGACGGAAGTGTGTGGTGTACGGATGATTGGGGTTGGACATAAATGACAGGGTAGTGAATGGTGGAATGTGGAGGCTGAAATGTTGGTGAAGCAAAAGAGGGAAGTATATGCTCGGTACTTGCAGAACAAAAATGTGGGTGATTAGGAAGAATATAAGAGGAAGAGGCAAGAAGTAAAGAGAAAAGCGCGAGAGCTGAAAGAGAGAGAGAGAGAGCAAATGAGAGATGGGGTATGAGAGTCAGAAAATTTCAGGGAGAACAAGATAATGTTTTGGAGATAAGTGAAAAGTGTGAGGAAAATGAGAGGGCAGATGAGTATGACTGTGAAAAAAGTCGATGGGGAAGTGATGACAGATAAGGTGGAGCGAGTATTTTTAGGGAATGTTGAACGAGCATACAAAAATGTATGCTCAAATTATAGAGAAATTAGTCTGTTGAGTGTGGTGATTGAAAGGGTGGTGGCATGTACAGAGCAACAGATTGGGGAGGAGCAAGGGGGAGTTTTATAAGAGGTAGAGGGGTTGCACCGATATGTAATTTGGCCGATTACCGATTAATCGGCTGTCAGTAATCGGCCGATTATTATTAAGATTTTAAATCCAATTAATCGGTACCATAAAGTAAAGACCACCACAATGTTGTTACCAGCTTAGCTGTGCTGCCCACCTGCCATCTCCTATATGGGGAGTAAATGGTTTTACTGATAACCACCCTTAACGAATCAAGTATATTATCACTAGGGCAGTCAAAAGTTGACCGAAAAAATTAAGAAAGTTGACCTTACGAATTGAAAAAATTGACTTATAAAGTTGCCTTTACTTTCAATAATAAAAACGATACTTTAATTACTTATTCTTGCTCTTCTACATCAGTTGACCGATTGTGGTAAATTATGAAGTATTTGCCGACATTTTCTGGCAAAAAATTGCGATCCTTACTTAATAATTTATTAAGCATGGAGAAAGATCTCTCTACAGCGGCAGTTGTTGGTTGACATTGCAAAGCTGACCATAAACTGTTGGAGAGATTTCAGGTCTACTGAGGTTAATTATTTCACAAATACCATTTGTCTTGAGTCTTGTTTCAATGTATTGTTTGACTGAACACATATCTTCGCCAAGGTTGATAGAAGAAATGGTTTCATATGCCTCTCTAATGGTGCAATCAGATGCTTCCATCCTAGTCACTAAGCTAGCAATCAAACTATAATTCATTTTGATTGACATTAGTTGCTTTGGCAGTTTTTCATTAGCAACACTCTCTTTAGCCTTCTGAACAATGATTCCTTCATCTTCAAAATTTTCCACAATTGTCTTCACATTTGGAAAATTGTCTGCATATAAAAGCAGCGTTCAGCCAGCTTGCCCAACGTGTTACAATCGGTTTCTGGAGGAGTTCCTATTTCAGCAAACAATTCCTTCCTTCTTGTTTTTAAGAGTAGAAGCCTTGACACATGCAATTAAAGTGTCAACATCACTATAAAATGCTCTTATTTGCATCGCACAATTATGTAACAGATGCGCAAGACACGTTACATGGAAAAGTCTTGGAAAAAGTTGCTTGAGTGTCGCTCCAACTGACACCATGTAACGAGCATCAGACAGAAGTAAACAGAAATTTTCTCTTGGTATCTCGAATTCTTTTACAGTATCGTCAATCTTGTGTATGACAGTTCGTGCATTAACATTTCCAAGAAGAACATCGCACCTGATTAAATATGTTTTCTTGGAACATCAATAGATCCAGCAAGTATGTTCAAATATTTTGAGCCCCTTACTTCACTTTCATCAACAATTAGGAAACTAATTTACCCTCTAGCAAATGTTTTATTCTACTTAACTCGCTTTCTGCCTGTTTCATTGCTATTGATCTGCAAGTTGACACGCAAGGCACTGCTACACCTAATTCAGAGAGCAATTGTTTCACATGAGGGTTGCTCAACTTATGAAGAGGTATGTTGGCTGACAGAAATGTAGTCAAGTTTTTCCGAAAAATCTGAAGACTTGTACTTTAAAAGGGTTTGCGTCTTTTCATTTCCCACATTTTGGTCTATACCACGCTGGTGCTTTTGGGTAGAGCGATGTTTATCCACAAAAAAAGGATTTGTCATGCTTGACCACACACAACATCTGACAGTATAGCTCATTTTTTCCTGAACAAATGAATTCATTAGGATATTTTTCAATTATAGCGCGCACTTTAGCAATAGAACTAACTGCAACTTTTGGCATTTTTAAATATCTGAAATCAAAAGAAATCGAAATCAGTGAAATCACAAATCAGAAAAAAATCACAAATCAAAAATGGTAACCAGTAACCACAATACATACAACACAACCACATCCAAAACCAGAACGGACATAACTGAATAAGACAAATACGAGCAGCGAAGTTGCCAGTTAACCAAAAAGATCCCAATTTTTAGTTATTTTAATTATTTATTCCAAAAAATTGACTTTATTTACCTCATTGCTATTTTTTGACCTAACAGGTAAAAGTTGACTTTTGGTTGACCTATTAACTTTGGTAATATACCCCCTACAGGTGTTTTTATTGCATTTTCAGTCGTTTCAGCGAAAAGTGCCCCATAGGAAACAATTTGACTTTATTGACTTTTGACCGCCCTAATTATCACCTTTACTTGGTTGTAACCTTTCATTCTGTACACCCTGGTTGTAAATTACATGAAATCGCTCTGTATTTGTATTTCTCCTTTTCCTTGTGGTCATCTTGGATGCTAGTGTGAATGACAGTGTGAATAAAGTTAGTGTACCATCCAAGGGTACCTGACCTCTCGATCCCTATCTAACCTCACACTAATAGCCTGTAGAGACCGACCGGAAATCCTTTCCTCGCCGTTCTCAAACATCATGGATTCAAAACAAAGGCTATACACGTGGGCAGTGGCGTATTAAGGGGGGGCCAGGCCTCAGGGCCCAGCTGTTTTAGGGGCTGATGTTTATAATGATATCAATGATAAATTTAGAATGCTCAACAATATCTCTCAACTAACTTCAGAGGAAGCATCAAAAGCAACAAAAAATCTGGCTAGTCCATTACCCACATGATTTTGAGGACAGCTTCCCATTTGAGTTTCAGCATTTTGTACTGTTTATCAAACAAAACGCCTTAGCTGACACTCGCCCATTAGGAGTACTACAGGAAATTCACAAACTGAGGGCTGTTTTCCCAAATGCTTTCATTGCTTATCGCATTTATTTGTGTTTGATGTCAAATGCAACTGCGGAGCGTTCTTTTTCTCATTTGAGCATGATTAAAAATGTTAAAGGTCAAATGCTAACCTAAAAGAAATTGCAATGTCTGTCAGTGTTATGCATAGAAAAGAATATTTTGCAGAATTTAAATACTGAGCTTGTGATTAGAAAATTTAGTGATATGAAGCAGCTCAAAAAACTTTTGTATACTGGTGGTGGATGATTTTGTGACCAACTTTGGTAGATTGGTAGTGGACTTGTAGTTGTGTAATTGGTTTGGTGTAATTGTAGCAGCTTGGTATTTGTGTAAAACTTGTATTATTTGATTTAGAAATTAATGGTTTTATTAATTTACATGACTCGAAGATTTGTTTTGTTGAGGGACCCCAAGAATATTTTGGGCGCAGGGCCCAAAAATCCTTAATACGGCACTACACGTAGGCATGAAACAGGCCCACAGAGGGAACACAGATTTTGTGGTATTTCCCGAAACGACCACCAGAGGACATCACCAAGGCCTATAAAACACAAGTTCTTTCTCAAATCATTCTCACTTGCCATCGTCTCGCTTTTGTCGTTACGTCTCTCTCTCAGTACCTTCGTCAGTAGCACCACTCGTCACGCCACCATCTCTCCGGCCTTCGCCGGAGAGCGGCCAGCTGTTCCTTCAAGGCTCCGGTCGAGCATACACGAAGTCTATCATCAAGACCCTCTACATTTTCATCCTGCAAGAAGCAACATCACTGCTGGAGTAGTTTCCGTTGGCCCCCTTTTTAAACAAGTTTCCACCGGCCCTCAGCACTTATCCTCTCGCCGGTAAAGCCAGTCCACCTGCAGGAGCAACCCTTCGAAGCCCAGGTCCGTAAACCTTCTAGTAGGCTACAAGTCACAAACCTCACTTCGCTCGTTACTACTACTACTCGTCAATCTCCTCTTTCGCGTAACGCCGTTCGACCTCAGCCAGCCTCAAGTCCCTCAAGCAACACCAACAATACACGAAGCGAATCAACACTTGAGGCGACCCCAATTTCATCCCGCCGGAAGAAAACATCACTCTACCGGCGTCATCCTTCTGGCCCTGGCTTCACTCATCCTTCACCACAATTCGATCGGCGCCCGTTCAACAAGTATCTCAACAGGCCCTCGGCACATCCTCCTTCACGTAGGCCCTCAATACGTCTTCAGAGTTATCTACGGCGAAACGCAATACGGTCAAACTTCACTTAGGTCCAAGTCAGTCTTCAGAGTTATCTACGGTAAACCTTCACGTAGGTTTCCTCAGTCTCCAGAGTTATCCAGCGTCGCGGTAAGCCTCTTGTCGACCCTCACGCGGCCTACAGTGTTTTGTTACGTAGCGCTAGACTATTTAGGATTTAAAGCAAAAAGTCCACAAACTCAGCCTAATCGCGTAGGCCCCAAAATGTGTCTTCAATACCGTTCAAACTAACTCTCCCGTTAAGACCGCAATAGGCCTATTCAAGTGTTATACCAATACCGTAGTTTTGTATCACCTTGTTATTGTGTTCACTCATATAACTTACTTATTTTGCATCCGATTGTTTGTGTGCTTTTATGCATTTCATCTTTTACCGACCTAATCCATTTACTGTACCACACCGTAAGTACTTTCATTATTTCAGTTATTATTGGCTTAATCACTCATTCCGTGTTCACCTCGGCATATCTCTTTAGCTTACCTGAATTGGTGTACTTGCTTAACAATTAGACTGTATAACCATTTCTTATTGCTAATAATTAATCAGTCATCTTTAGCATAGTATAAATACCATTATATAATTGTTATTGAACCACTGTGAATAAATAATTGATTTATTTTTCTAATTAAACACAAAACAACAAAGTAATTTCTCTCTCCTTATTAAATATTGTTTGTTTGGGTTGTAATCCCCAAGCTGGTGACCCTAATTATTCATTTCAATTTCATTCATAAATTGTAGTAAGCCTACTTACTTGGCCGCATCAAATTGGTGATCCGTAGGCCCCTATAAGCCTATTTGGGTCCTTAGTATCCAAATATTGTAATTTGTATTTATTATAAATTACACTTTTTTATGTTTTTTATTTTTAATTCTCATCAAACATAAATATGTGTTGGTTGTAAATGTTTTTGTGTTTAAGTAGCACAAAAACACATCCTGGGCTTACCTGAACTTGAAAGAAAACATGACACACCGTATACCAGTGTGTGACGTAATTTGTGTCAGTAATGTCCATTAGGCCGGGTCGAAATCTAGTCAAAATGATTTTTTTTAGATGGGCACTATGTGGGGTTTATGAAATGATATCCTGACCAACATACTCCAAAAGAAAGTTTATGCTCCCCTCCGTACCACTAGCATACTCCCTCTTATTTTTGGCTCCGCCCCCAAATTAAAAATAGTATCATAAATCAAAATGGAGATCATTTAGAGCATTTTTTTCATAGAGATGACCCCCCCCTTAAAATTGCATAATATACCTCATGTGCAATTTTCAGGCAATTATCCAAGAAATTTCAAATCCTTGAAAAATTGCCGCATCCCGTTATCAGTACTGTATATAGAAAAGGGTGGCATAAACTTTAGTTTGGAGTACTGATTGCCTAGGAGACCAATTCATAAACCTCATATAGGCCTAGTATATTTGTCTGAAAAGAAGACAATTAGTCTATTGTACCATTTATTACACAAAACAGCTTTGAAGTAAAAAAAAATTTAATTTAAAAATTACCTTCACAATTCACTAATTACTTGTGGATGTGCCTTATTGTCCATAATACAGAAACACTAAACACAAATAAAATATTTCATTATAAAAGTGTTTTATAAAGTCGAGCAGAACAATGTTCATTATCAAATGTACAGTACGGAAAGAAATGGGTCGCAGTTATATCAGAAGGTGGTTATCTGGCAAGTAGCACACAATGCGGGCTCATATTACGTTTTCATTTTGACAGTACTGCTTTCAAAGTTAATGCAACGTTGCAAACACAAGAAACTCAGAAATTATATATTTTATTGATAGCAGTAACAACAATTCTCAGATACGCAGTTTCATCATTTCTCGCTATCTCTCGCATCTGGCAGCGTCTAGAAGGTTCAAGTTGGCTTGAGAGTAAAGGACCTCACACACTGTGACATGTTCAGTTCCTGTCAGTTTGCCTGCAGAAACATATTAGCACAGGCTAGTATGAGCATGTGACTGTGTGTGGGATCAGTTTGATGGCTTGTGCTAGTTTAGTCAATGCTTGAAATCTGGACTGTCAGGCCAATTTGAGCATGTGTGGCCGTGTGGGAATTCGCTCCAACTTTTGCTGAGGCCCTTAACTTGTGTTCGTACTTTTTTTCCAGATAAAGCACTGAAAAACACAACTGGTAGATGCGAGCGTGAGAAGAGTTGTTCGTTATAATATGTTGTATTAGCAGTATCATAAACTATGGTACTGTAGTACTGTATGGTCTACATAAGTTAATTAGCCTATAGTATTGAAAGATATTGGACGTGGGTGTGTGTGTGTGTGTGGTGTGTACTATAAAAGTGACCTTGAAATATATACGTTCGGTTACAGTAATTATTTTTTAAATTTTAATTTGTTTTGCAGATCTACTGATTACTATATTGATGAAATATAAAATTATTTATGTTGTTTAAATATGTATTATTGAAAACTTGAAACAAGTCATTGAAGAGAAAATGGCTAGTATATAATGTGGAAATATTTTAGCATAAATGATAAAGACAAAACTACTTGCATCTGCAATTTATGCAAAGTGGTAATATGGAAGGGGTGGTAAAAGTACTAAAACATTTACGAGTAACACGATGAATCATTTACAAAAAAACATTCTGAAGAGATAAAAAAGGAAAGCAATAAATCAGTGTTGGAAAGAGAACCCATACCGAAAGTTTTGATGCAGGTAGTAGTGGCGGTAGTCCCTCTAAATCTCAGAGGTACAATCCAAGAAATATTGACACGAAAAATAATTTGGGATATTACTGATCATAGAGCGCGAGAACTTCGTAAGAGGATTGGAGAAATGATTGCTCTTGATATCGAACCATATTCTGTAACTGAAGATATATGTTTTAAAAGAGTGTTGAACCTAGCCTGTCCCAATTATAGTATCCCAAGCAGGAAGTATTTCTCAGAAAAAATTGTCCCAGATATATAGTATATACTCCAAAGTACGAGAAAAAGTTCAAAATTTGATTAATAGTGCCACTTATATATCATTAACCTCTGACGTTTGGACAGCCAGTACGAATAATACTCCATTTTTGAGCCGGACAGGTCATTGGATCTCGGAGAACTTTGAACAACGGGCAGTTTTAAGAGTCATTCCTTTCCCTGGCTCACACACTGAACAAAGAATAGGTGAGGAACTTTTGAAAGCACTTGGTGATTATAATCTCCCAAAAAGTAAAATTCACACAGTAATAAGAGATTCAGGAGCAAATATGGTGGCCGGAGTCAGAGAAAGTGATCTCCAGTCACAATCATGCTTTATACACACCTTACAGCTTTTGATAAATGATTTAATATTTTCAAAGCGAGCAGTGAAGGATGCCATAACAATTAGCAAAAATATTGTTACTCACGTCAGTCACTCACCATCTGCAGTAAGCAAACTGACAATAATACAAGAACAGCTAGGTCTGAAAAACCATAAACTAATTGAAGGCGTGTCCACTCGGTGGAACAGCACATTTTACATGCTGGAAAGAAATTTAGAGTAACGCAAAGCCCTGGCAACATATGCTGTAGATCATAGCATAGTTTCTTTAAGTGCATATCAATGGAATATAATGGAAAAAATTGTTCAACTTCTCAAGCCATTTGAAGAGATCACAAAAGCAGCAAGTAAAATGGAGTCTACCACATCATTGATAATTCCTACAATCCTAACACTCAAGTTATTCATATCCAAAGCTCTCAATAGTAAGAGCTTCGGTGGCATCATTACCACTATCGAGGAATTCAAAGCATCAATGGAAAGACGGTTCAATAAATACTTAGAAGAAAAATCTCTATCTACTTTTCTAGATCCTAGATTTAAATTAAAATCCCAAAAAATGGCCTAGAATCATCAATCAAGCAGGGGGTTTTAGAGGAATTCAACAAATATAAAGGAAAAGGTAATATTTTGGGGATTCTTCCTCAGACCATACTGAAGACCCAGAAAAAGACAGTAACACTGAAAAAGAGATTGCCTGCATAAGCCTTTCAGAATGTTTTGACGAGATAGCAAATGTTAATGCAAGTTCATCCACAGCAGAAATGGGAGAGGTAGACGAGGAAGAAGAACAAACAAAAGTTTAAGACTTAGGTCAGCTTGTGATCTAGGAAAGAACATTTCTCAAAATGAAGCAAAACATTTCTTACAACAAAGAAATAAATCCTTATTTAAATTTGCCCTTGTTGGGAAGAGAAAAAGAGTCCCTTCTCTGTTGAGCAAATTGTCATTGAAATATTTGTGCCCCACCATCTTCTTTTGAAAGTGAAAGGCTATTTAGTACAGGTGGAAATATATTTGAACCTACGAGGAATAGACTTTGCCCAGAAAATGGAGAAATGTTAATGTTTTTGCACTACAATTTGAGTGTGTTTAATTTAAATTACTAGGTCTAGTAAGTGGCCTATCATTTTATGATCACATTAGCTATATTCTGAAATCCGAATTTTCTTACACTATGTTGGCTTGTTGAATGTTAATGTAATAAAAAAGTGGAAATATTTTTCTTAGCTGCAATAAAAGCCAATGTTTATGTTTAACATTCTAATTTTAGAGTTGAATTTGAATGACTTAGGTTGATTAATCATGATTGATTCTTCCTTTGAAAGCAATGGAGTAACAGAATATATTTTCAGTCCAACTCTGGTAAACCAGACATACAACAACAACGTCACTCTAACATCCACCCACAACAACATCGACACCGCTACAAATAACCTACAAACATACATAAGCAGTATACAAGACTGGCTCACACACAATAGAACCAAAGTAGCGCCCACAAAATCAACCATCACCTTGCTTACAAGCAACACAAAAGAACACCAGATAACTCCACAGCTTACACTAAACAACAACATTCCACACACTCACAGGACCAAAATACTTGGGGTCACATACAACACATCATTATCTTTTGCAAACCACATTCAGGACATTAAAAACAAATGTACGTCAAGACTTAACACGCTTAGGGTACTAACAGGCACAAACTTTGGACACCAGCAGGAAACAACATCACTCGTATACAAACAATATATTCGTGGTTATGGACTATGCTAGCCCATGCTGGACACCCATTATCTCACACACACACATAAACACCTTACAGACAATACAAAACAACGCACTTCGTATCATTACAGGATGCACTCAAACAACGCCAATAGAACACCTGCACACAGAAGCAAAAATACTGAAATTAGGGAACATTTAGACATGAGGGGAACACAATTCATGGCAGCAGCGACAACTAACCCACAACACCCTTGCCACTACATGTACAATCATGCACCGACACCTCGCACCATTAAAGTAACACCAGAGACATTATAACCAAATACTCCATTCCATACCACGCCCCACAGACATCACACAGTACAGAAAACACACACACACACACACACCTAACCCACGAAGCACTGACACGACTCGGTCCGAATGCGGTCCTAGGTGCGAAGCCGCCACCCATTAACAGGTCAGAGCTCAGCCTGAGCAGATCGGATCGAGTTAACTTAGCACGATTCCGATGTGGACATCATCCCCAACTTACAGACATATAAACACAGACTAGACAACTCCAGAGACGACACCTGCCACCTGTGCCAGGACACACCACAAACAATTGACACATTATGACAGACTGTACCGCTCTAGTACAACAACGAACACACAACACATCACTAGTGCGCTGAACCTCTGGTCCACTCCGGAGAGGGCGATCGGTTACCTGCGTGCCGCCGGCTTACTCGATCAGGGTGGGCTGATCGGCTGAACAACAACAATGTCAAAAAGGGCTTGAGAGTAAAAGTTTAAGTTTTTAGATGTTTATGAAAAAATAAAAAGATTCCTATTTTTTGCTTTTATTTGGAATATGTTTTCTGTCTGTCTGTATTTTTTATTTTTTTGTATAATAAAGGAAATGGAGAGTTAAAAAAACTAAATAAAAGAGGAGCATTGAAACGAATAAGGGGATGGAGGAGGTTGTATGAAATTTTTTTTTCCCCAGCTTTATGTAGGAACTTGCTGGAGAAGAGATTTTTTGAGAGGCATTAGATTTTTGGCTAGATCACCAGATTAACTGATTATTACCTAATAAAACTACAAAGATACATTTTTCAACTAATCGGCTCCGATTAATTGGTTAAAAGGCCGATTACCGATTAATCTGCAAATTTGCCGATTACCGATTAATCTGCAAATTAGCCGATTACCGATTACCTACAGATTAATCGGTGCAACCCCAGTACAGGGTGTGTGGACCAGATGTTTGGGTTCAAGATGTTGTGTGAGAAATACTTGGAGAAAGAAAGGGATTTTGTATGTGGCGTTCATGGATCTTGAAAAAGCGTATAATAGGGTTGACAGAAAGGTGTTGTGGCAAGTGCTGCCGCTATATGGAGTGCATGGGTCGTCGTTGAATGCGGTGAAAAGTTTTTACCGAGACAGTAGTGGGAAGAGAGGAGGGTGAGTAGTTTCCGATGAAAGCGAGTCTACGGCAGGGTTGTGTGATGTTTCCATGGTTGCTTAACGTGTTTATAGACGGGGTGGTGAAAGAGGTGAATGCAAGGGTCATGGGGAGGGGAACGGGGGTGAAGCATGTTGCTGGGGGAGGTTCTTAGTAAGTGAATCAGTTGTTGTATGCTAATGATACGGCTCGGGGGGGGGGGGAGCTAGAGAGAGAGGTAACTGAGTTCGGGAGGGTGTGTGAAAGGAGGAAGCTAAGAGTAAATTTATGTAAGAGAAAGGTTATATGGTGCTGTAAAGGGGAGGTTTGTGAGCGACTGAGTGTAAGTTTGTATGGTGAGGAAATGGAAGAAGTGGCATGTTTCAGGTACTTAGGGGTACATTTGGCGAGGAATGGGACTATGGAGGCGGAGGTGAGTCAGGGTAGAAGAAAGGGCAAAGGTACTGAGTGTCCTAAGAAGTGTTTGAAAAGAGAGATCAATGTCTATGGGTGCGAAGATGGGTATGTATGAAGGTATAGTAGTGCCAACGGTGTTGTATGGATGTGAGGCATGGGTGGCGAATGCGAAGGAAAGGAAAAGGGTGGATGTACTGGAAATGAAATGCTTGAGGACGATTTGTGGGGTGAGGCAGATTGATCATGTGAGAAAGACGGTTATCCATAAAAGGTGTGAGAGTCGAAGGAGTCTCGTGGAGAGAGTATATGAGAGGGGTGTTAAAATGGTTCGGGCATATTGAGAGGGTGGTAAAGAGGATTTACGTGTCGGAGGCGGAGGGGGAAAGGGGGAGGGGTAGACCGAGGAGATGGAAGGATGGGGTGAAGGAAGCTTCGGGTGAACGGGGCCTGGACGTCTGGGAGGGTGAAAGCCGCGCGTTGGATAGAAAAAAGTGGAGCGATGTGGTATTTGGGGGACGACGGGCTGGCAATGTGCCGACTCAGGGTATATGAAGCGGTCTGCGTAAACCGTGGAGTAGTCTGCGGGGCTGGTGTGTGGATAATGTTGCCCTGAGGTAGGTGCATTATTGTCATGTCAGCTGATGAAGTAAATGTGAGCGATTGAGGCGCTTCCTGCCTGTTCCTGATGCGACCTCACTGCGGTGGGAGAGGCGGTTGGGTATAAAAAAAAATATTCGTAATAATGGCATAATTAAATAGTAGTCTAGTTCTTGGACTTTAAATTTTTTATCTTTTCTCTCTAGACCAGGGTTTCTCAACGGGGCCGGTACCACTTAGAATCTTTATGTGGGCGCTAAGAAAAAGAAAGTAGAAAGGGAGGCGCTCTTGCTACAAAGGGGGCTCCGTTTTTTATAATCTCAATGAAAATATTCATATAATTGTTATACTTCATTTTCTATAACTCATATATATTTTGTCTTTTTCAGGTTTATTCTTTAACAGGTATTTTTCTTTTATTTATGTACGGTATATTCAATTATTCATTTACTTTAATAGTTTAGTACTGTTAAAATATGGCGCAAAGTATGAAGAAAAAATGTAGACAGTACTCGGTAGAATACTTACAGTACGGCTTTATTCCATCTCCCTCCAACGCACAACTACCTCAATGTTTATAGTCTGTGAACATGTGTACTCAAATGATGCAATGAAACCCTCTCGCCTAAAAGATCACCTTACAAAAATCAACTCGGAAAAGGCCAGTAAAGACCTTCAGTATTTTAAGAAACGGTATTTTCAGTATTTTCAGAAACCGACTCAACATTGCAAAATCTGGCGCTCTTCGTCTGAAGCTGACCACAATTAAACCTGACGTGCCGAAATTACCAACCTTCCACCAAGCTCAGTGATCACATTAGTTGGCATTAATTTATTTCAAATTGTAAGGATTTCTATTTATTATTGCCTCACTATTTTTACAAGTGAATTACCATTTCTTAACGTTTCTCTAATTTCTTGAAGGTGTCTAATATGTTGATTAATATAAACAGCAATGATTCATATTTGTTCTACTTATTTCCTACAAAATAAATCTAGTTGTGAATCAAACTATCTTCCTTTCCGTTGAAAGTTTCGGGAGGGGGCGTTTTAGTCCTCATTTTTCTGGACTTCATGGAGCTACTCTCACTTTTTTCTATATTCATTAATTAATGATCCGTTGATGGGTGTTTATTTTTAACTATTTGGAATCTCATCTTGTATATCGGGTTTAAGAAAGTTGCTATACATAAGTTGTTTTCGATTTAATATTAATCCAATGAAGGCGGGGCCACTAGCTTGACCTTCGTGTGCACGGAACTGCAACGGGGGTTAACGAGGCATGTTATTAACCGATTCCTGAAACCTCTCAATGGGAGAGAAGTCACTTCAAAATCCTCGATTCTCAGCTTTTGAAAGAAAAGCTTCAAGGCAAGTACTGAGCAATAATTATTTTATTGGTGGAACTGATTCCTTCATATTTGCTTCTTTCGCAATCTCTTCAAAGGGATTAGCACATTAACAAACTTCTTAATGACATTCCACCAATGAGAGCTTAAACTCGGAATGGACTGATGATCTGCTTCAGATGTTGCAACGGTTCTTTTTCACTAAAATTTTTGCGAGCCATAAAAAATGGCGTTCCACTGGATTTCAATATTTTGAATAAGCTTATTTTTTCACACCAAGTTGCTCTTGCAATAAAGGTAATTTGGCCATAGTTGATGGACATTGATCAAAATGAATAACTATTTTGCGACTAATATTCTAAGAAAATATGGCTTCTGCAATGCAAGGGTGATAAAAGTACGGATGAAGCATGACAAAGAACTTAGTCCCGTTTCTCTTACTCCCGCAACTACAGAATGTCCGAGAAGTCTGGGCTCATAGGGAAAATAGACATTATATTTTTAAAGTGAAAAACACATTTCTAATGTCAGTTTTACATATTTCAGGAAAGAAAATACCCTGATGGCTCAGTATACCAATCAAGCGAAGGTGGAACTGGTATTGCTACACGTTTCCGGAAAAAGCCAGAGGGAGGCATGTTCGTGAAATAACCGACATGCCTCCCTCTGGCTTTTTCCAAAAACACGTAGCCACACCAATTCCACCCTCTGTTCATTGGTATACTGAGCCATCAGAGTATTTTCTTTCCTGTAATATGTAAAACTGACATTAGAAATGTGTTTGTCTCACTTTAAAAATATAATGTCTATTTTCCCTACGAGTCCAAACTTCTGGTACACCCTGTATATTAACACCATTATATTTTACTACAAACTATAATCGCATTGTTAGTTACTGTATATCAAAAGGACTAGGTCCTTTCAACACGAGTTCAGTGATCTTTGATGTTGCATTTTTTCTTTTCCGGCGTCTTCTTCAATATGAACAGAGTTGAATCTGATAAGTTTCATTAGCCTAAGCCTCGCACCATGATGTATGTGGAGTCGCTTGTACCTCTTCTCAAGCTATCCTTTTTTTTTAGTTTTCCTCGATCTTTTTATTTTCACTTGAGAATCACCATATTCCTTGTGTAAAAGTTTAAAACGTTTTTCCATTTCTTCATATTAAAATGGTGACAGCAAAGATTGTGTCTACATTCTGTATTGTCTCAAACATGAACAGTCTAACACTTCCAAACAAAACTTTTACCACTACCAGCCACAGTTATTAACATTTTTAATTGCAAATTACTAAATTTACTGTCAATCCCCCCAAAATTAAGTAAAATAATTAATATTACCCAACAAACAGAGACTCTAGCACTAGCTTACAATTTTAACTGATTAATGACTTTTAGAATTTTCAGTAATCGGTAATCCACCAAATCTTGTATCGCTGCAACTCTATTATTTTACTCATAAAAGTAACTTAACATTAACCCACATATGTCGAAGGTTTACTCGAGGCAGACGACGAAAAAACTGACCCACAGTTGTGTTCGGTACCTTCGGTGGGTGAATACTTAAAAGCGAATGCCCGCAAAAGCGCACCCCTCAAAGAAGAAGAAAGAAAATCAAGGTCCGGGGTTTTCGAGATGCCTAGACACTCTGCGTTTGAAAGATGGATTGAGGAGCATTGTTCCAGAGAGTTCACGGGTTCAGTAAATGAAAAATTCTAAATACAGATTACACATTGCATTGGAGAGTTGCACAGAAAAGGAATGAGAAAGTGTAGAAAGTCTGGTGCTGCGTGCTCTCCTTAAAGGAGGAGGCATGCAGTTAGAGAGTTCAGAAGAGCAATGTCAGTTATAATAGCGATAATAAAGAGGGAGTGAGGCAACACTGCGGCGAAGAGAGAGAGATTGAAGACAATCAGTAAGAGGCGGGAAAATGATGGGACGAAAAGCCTTTGACTCCACCCGGTCAAGTACGGTTGTGTGGGTTGAACCACCCCACACATGAGAAGCATACTCCATAAAAAGACCCCTGTACAGAGAGAGCAACTGAGTGGGGGTGAAGAAACTGCGGAGGAGGTACAGAATACCTAACCTCTTAGAAGCTGTTTTGGAAAGAGAGTATACGTGATCTTTCCAGGAAAGATCACGAGAAAAGGATGTTAAGAGAAGAGGAAGGATCGAGTTGTGTTGTTGAAGGTAAGGGAATAGTCGTGTGGAAGACTGTGACGAGTAGAGAGATGGAGGAACCGAGTTTTTGAGGCATTGAAAGCAACAAGGTTTTCTCTGCCCTAATAAGGGATAGCAGAAAGATCAGAGGTCAGGTGTCCATTAACCGATCCACGCAAATCATGAAGTAACTGCTGTGAGGGACGCTTTGGGAAGCGGGTGGAGAAGTGAAGAGTGGAATCATCGGCATAAGAGTGAATAGAACAGGAAGTGAGAATTAAAAGATCATTAATAAATAAAAGAAAAAGAGCGGGTAACAGGACAGAACCCTGATGAACACCACTGTTAATAGCTTTAGGAGAACAGTAGCCATCTACAACCGCAGCTATAGATTGCCTAAATTATTTACCCCGAAAACCCTTATAACACTCCTGTATTTTTAAATAACATTTCAAACAAGATTTTTAAAAAAATATTCACTAAAAGAATTTAAAAAATCCTGATGTGGATATATGCCTGATCTTTAGTGAAATGGAAACGAAATGACGTAAAACTAACCCACTCACCATAACCCACTCACCATAACCCACTCACCATAACCCACTCACTATAACTCACTCACTATAACTCACTCTCTCGTTAAATACAAATGAATTATCAAGGAATAAGAAACGCACCTCCTTTCTAAATGTTTCTTGGCCTGCTTGACGAGCGCCGACTGCACCCTTGGGGAACACCTGTTCTTCGTGTCGCTAACAACACTGATTGGAACATCAACGATGCTGCAAACCAACGACCACAAATCGATGATGTTCTGCGAGGTTGAGAATCGAAATTCTTATAGCATAAAGTGCGTTCATTTACTAATATCACAGTGTCGTGAAGAACTTCGGAATCAGTACGTAATAAAGGTGGTTCATAAAAATTTTCCGATCCTTAATTTAATATCTAATAAATTATTGATCAGGCAAATTAAGAGCGACATACTTGTTCGTCCAGCGACGCCATAGCCTGAGAAAGAACTTCTGCCAGGCTGGGCCTGATACCCCCGTGAAGGACCTCCGAATTGTAATCTGAAATCACTTTGGCATAGGCAGTCTCCTCGATACTCAGACAGCTGCTCTTACTTGAAAGGGACAAGGAACTAACCAGGCTTTCCTGTAGGAGGAACGGGAAATGCTTATGTTGGACTTCACACAACTTAATTAGGATTACTTGGTGAGATGTATACTAATTCAAAAACAGAATCTAGCTTCTTGTTCACTCTGATTGATTGACAGATAGATAGATAGATACAAACAAGAATCTAATTTCCTAAATGAGTTGGGGTGAGAAGGTAGAGAGTTCGAATATAAAATGTAAAAGATAACGAAGAGGAGAAAAGGTAGAAACTAAAGCGTTTTGGTGGACCAGCAACCCACAACATGGCTAAATTCTACACCTGTAACGTTTCATACGACACGCGTGGTGGTGCTTCCATGTTTTGTCAAAAATAAGAGACTCTCTCCCGAACTTGTATACCTCTAACAATATTTAAGATTACAGTAGCATACTAATTTCACCAGTTAAAAAAACGTTTCATTAGCCAGGTTTTTGTTTACAAACACAGAAACATTAACTTCAACCATGCTTTGCTTTGCAGTGATAAACATTATAATCGTACGAGTATAATGGTAACTCGTATAGTTCCTTCAGTTAAAGTATCTGCGAGAACAATTAACGTGAACTTTTGATTTAAAAAATGCCAATGTAGCTAACAGTAGTTCACACACTTTTTTTAGCCAAGTTGTACGTAGGTACTAAGCAGGGATACATAACGAGGTGTAAAACACCTACTTTAAAAAAATCTTTCCACAATTTTTTTTCTTTTTTCTTTCACACACCCTTTAAAACCTTAAAACAGTTAAGCTCAATAGAATAGGACTATTACGTCCATTTTTAAGTTTGGCTTTATCTTCAAATTTTCATATCATACAATAACACTGGCCAACAAAATGAAACTTTTTTCTCATCACAAACATGATCACACTTTTCTTAATGCATTTTTCGCGCTGATTCCGAATCTGGTTTTATTTTTTTTCTAGCACGTATAGTTATACAGGGTGTCCCAGAATTAACTATCTATTTCAATGAAATCGGACAAATTTTTTAAAAACACACTTTTATTTATGTTTATCATGTTTAATATGTGTTAAAAATGTATAAATTTCTAAATTTTTTCATAATTTTATTTTCATAATTTTTTCATTATCTGGTCCAATGAAAAACCGTCTGAAGTCATAGAATGGCAGAGACTCTCTCCAAAAGTTAACGTGTGGCTTGGAATGACCAAATCCAAAATTTATGGCCCATTCTTCTTTGCGGAAGCAACTGTAACAGGTACCGTCTACCTTGATATGCTTCAGCAGTTTCTCGAACCACAGCTTCTTGATGATGGCATTCTTGATAATGTTGTGTTTCAACAAGAAGCATTGATCTTTTGGCGATAAACCTTTGTTTTTATGAAACCCCATGCAAAGAAATCCAGGGGTGTCAAATCCGGAGAACGCGGAGGCCAAGGTCGAGGTCCTCCACGTCCAATCCACCGATTCGGAAGGCGTCTGTTGAGGTATTCTCGAACAATTAGAGCATACTGACATGGTGCTCCATCTTGTTGAAACACAACATTATCAAGAATGCCATCATCAAGAAGCTGTGGTTCGAGAAACTGCTGAAGCATATCAAGGTAGACGGTACCTGTTACAGTTGCTTCCGCAAAGAAGAATGTGCCATAAATTTTGGATTTGGTCATTCCAAGCCACACGTTAACTTTTGGAGAGAGTCTCTGCCATTCTATGACTTCAGACGGTCTTTCATTGGACCAGATAATGAAAAAATTATGAAAATAAAATTATGAAAAAAATTTAGAAATTTATACATTTTTAACACATATTAAACATGATAAACATAAATAAAAGTGTGTTTTTAAAAAATTTGTCCGATTTCATTGAAATAGATAGTTAATTCTGGGACACCCTGTATAGATACACTGGTTTTGATATTTTTAAGTTTTTGATATTGCTATAAGAAAATTTATGGATGTATAGATCACACTTAGGAATGCTAAACAACAAATACATCATATACCTTATTCAATGTACTTATAAATAAAGAATATATACATTATTTTATTAAAAGCGCTGTGAGTGTGATTTCCTTTTGTAAATTTGGCCTGGATTGTCACGATACAGCATCCAACAATGGTCCGCCATCATGCTTTCATTCCAATATCCTTGGTAACGCTTCTCCATCATCTGAATATCTTGATGGAAGCGCTCTCCTTGCTCGTCACTCACTGCACCAAGGTTTTCAGGAAAGAAATCTAAGTGGGAATGCAGGAAGTGAATTTTTAACGACATTCGACACTCCATTTCTTTGAAGGCATCAAGGAGGTTCTTGACTCCATCCTTATACGCAGGTGACTTGTTGCTTCCAAGAAAGTTTTCACATATCCATTTGAACGCCAGCCAAGCCTTCAATTCCAGCGGACTTAGGACTTTTTCAAATTCAGTGTCATTCAAAACCTCCCTTATTTGTGGCCCAACAAAAATGCCTTCCTTCAATTTTGCTGCAGTAACATTCGGAAATTTCCTTGAAAGGTATTGGAACCCTTCAGAATTGACTTTACCCATTGCTTTAACAAAATTCTTCATTAAACCAAGTTTAATGTGAAGAGGTGGCAGATAGATCTTTTGGGGATCCACTAAAGGGACAGACTGGACATTGCTTATCCCTGGGACATATGTATACCTAAGTGGCCAGTCACTTTCGGTGTAATGTTCTATAGTGGCGCGACTGTCCCACAGGCAAAGGAAACAACAAAATTTTGTGAATCCTGACTGCATACCCATAAGCATTCCTATAACTTTTAGATCTCCACAAACATTCCATTGATGACTGTCGTATTTGATTGCCTTAAGTAGTATATCCATATTGTCATATGTCTCTTTTAGATGGACGGAATGGGCAATGGGGATGGATGGCATTATACCATTATGCAAAAGAACTGCTTTCAGGCTTCTCTGCGACGAATCAATAAAGAGGCGCCACTCAGATGCCACATACGTCTGAGATATGGCTGTAAATAGTCCATTGATGTCATGGCAATAACAGAGAGGACCGTCTACTGAAAAGAATGCTGTTAATTCAAAATTCCGCTTTCGGTAGTAACTAATACGAACATTGTTCTCAAGTAAATTGTTCTCCTTTAGTCTTGAGGCGAGAAGCTCTGATTTCTCTTTAGACAGCGATAAGTCTCTAACAAGATCATTCAACTGTCCTTGGGTTAACTTTTTAGGCTCTAAATGTCTACCTTCAAAAGTGTACTCTGGTTCTGTAGATGGTCCGGAAACGCCAGTTGCACCTTCATCACTTTCCATGTCATCTATGATAGAATCTAGCCGCTATCACTTGGGGGAATTGGAATGGGCAATGTTTCATCATGTTTTACTGGTCTACGTGCTGAATCCAAGTTTGGATATACAATCTGGTGTTTGTTCTTGGCAGAAAACCCCATTAAGTTCACACTACAAAAATAACAGTCTTCATGATGATCTCTCGGCTCCCTCCATATCATGGGTATGGCAAATGGCATTGAAGCTTTCTTTTGTTAAGCCAATCACGTAATCCATTTGAACAGCCAGAACAGATTTGATGTGGCGCCCATGGTTTATCTTGGTCACCTAGATGGCAACCAAAGTATAGCTTGTATATTTTCTTAATGTCGGTTGTAATACTTCGTCGCTGTGTTTTAGTTGTCAGCTGGCCGCATACGAAACAGAACTTGTCGGGGTCATTCTTACATTGTCGAGGCATGTTGACTGACCTGAGCAAACTATAAATTCAAAAAAAATGTACACCAACTTGACACAACAAGTTCTTGGACTGGACTGATCTTTTGACACACAAAGCACGGCGTTGTTGCCTGAATCACAATGCTGCTAGACGTAAAAGCTCACACCTGAAATACATAAGATGTATAATTAAGATAATTGAAATAAATAAGATGAATAAACTAAAAAAACACAATAAAATAAACACAATCAAATGTTGAAATATTAGTATTTTGCCTATTTAAAATGGTTAAATCTGTGTGGTTATACTGTACAGGGTGGGCGGAAAGTAGCTCCCTATTTTGGATTGGTAAAAAAATACGTATATTATCCATTTATTTCAGAAGAAATAATATGAAAAGGTAGGCATACATGGTAGGTTTTCTCTAAAATTCAATGTGGGCTCCAACTCTTTCCACCAGCTTTTGGAGCCGCCCAGGAATGGCGTCCACTGACTTTAGCAGGAACTCCGGCGGGATGGAGGACATGACTTCCCGAATTCGGTCCTCCAGTTCTTCTAATGTCCTCGGTTTGGTGCGGTAGACTTCTTCCTTTACCCACCCCCAAAGAAAGAAGTCGCACGGTTACCGCTGAAAAACGGCAGAATCGGTTCAGTGTAACGGTGTGGTGTGGTATGACCTCAGATCAGGTTGTCGGCCCGTTCCTTCTGCGCAACACCATGAATGCTGAGCGGTACCTTGCTATGTTGCGAAACGAGGTCTGGCCGGTTGTCAGCACATGGGAGAACATCGACGATCTGATATTTATGCAAGATGGCGCCCCTCCGCACTTGTTGTCCGTGAGTGGCTGGATGCCCACTTCCCTGGGCGTTGGATGGGTCGTCGTGGTCCACATCAATGGCCAGCCAGGAGCCCCGACTTGACACCGTGCGACTTCTTTCTTTGGGGGTGGGTAAAGGAAGAAGTCTACCGCACCAAACCGAGGACATTAGAAGAACTGGAGGACCGAATTCGGGAAGTCATGTCCTCCATCCCGCCGGAGTTCCTGCTAAAGTCAGTGGACGCCATTCCTGGGCGGCTCCAGAAGCTGGTGGAAAGAGTTGGAGCCCACATTGAATTTCAGAGAAAACCTACCATGTATGCCTACCTTTTCATATTATTTCTTCTGAAATAAATGGATAATATACGTATTTTTTTACCAATCCAAAATAGGGAGCTACTTTCCGCCCACCCTGTATATATGCCTTCATCTTGAAAACTATACGTGCTAGAAAAAATCTGAATGCAGTTTTGGAATCAGCGTGAAAAATGCTATCCAGCCACCACAAATTTTACTCTGATGAAAAATCTTTGTTGACCAGTGTAATTACACTGGTCGACAAAATCGAACTTTTTCCTCTCATCAAAGATGTATACACATATTTCTAGACCAGTTTTGTACGCTGATTCCAAATCTGTTTTCGCGTTTCCTCTAGCACATCTAGTTATCGAAATATGACGTGTTAATTTCAGCACAATTTATCGTAAAAGTATAACTTTATTCATAAAAAGAAATGTACACCAACCTAAAAACAAAAACGTTGTTTGGTAGCGATTTTCCATTGACTCGATGTCTTGATGGAAGCGTTCCCCCTGTTCGTCACTCACCGCGCCAAGGTTTTCGGGAAAGAAATCTAGATGCGAATATAAAAAAATGTATTTTCAAGGACATGCGACAGCCCATTTCTTGATATGCATCGAGCAGTTTCTGAACTCCATCTTTGTATGCGGGAGACTTGTGGTTACCCAAGAAGTTTTCACAAATCCATTTGAAAGCCTGCCATGCTTTTAGTTCTAAGGCATTGGGACATTGTTCAAAGCCTTCATCCTGCAGAACCTCCCTGATTTGGGGTTCCACAAAGATTCCCTCCTTCAATTTCGCGGCACTGATATTTGCAAATTTCTCAACAAGGCATCGAAACCCTCTCAAATTCGTCTTACCCATCGCTTTCACAAAAAATTTTATTAAGCCGAGCTTAATGTGGAGAGGTGGCAGGAAAATCTTTTTTGGATCAACTAAAGGAACACACTGGACACTGTCCGTTCCTGGCTCGTATGTGTTTCTTTGATGCCAGTCACGTCTGATGTAATGATCCGCGGTAGCACGGCTGTCCCATAGGCATAGAAAACAACAGTATTTCGTGAACCCTCCTTGCATACCCATTAACATACCAATGACTTTGAGATCACCACAGATATTCCATTGATGAGTGCTGTATTGGATTGCTTCGAGTAGTATATGCATGTTATCGTACGTCTCCTTTAGATGAACGGAGTGGGCGATCGGGATCGACGGCTTTAAGTTCCAGTTATGCAGAAGAACCGCTTTCAAGCTTCGCTATGAGCAATCAATGAAGAGGCGCCACTCAGATGGTGTGTGTACCTGTGACAAGTTCTCGAAAAGTCCATTGATATCATGGCAATAGCAGAGCTGTAAAGAGCTGTAAAGAATGTCGCCAAATCATGGTTTCGTTTTCGATAGTGACACACTCGGACGTTCTTCTCAAGTAAGTGTTTTTGCTTGAGTCTCGAGGAGAGAAGTTCTGATTTCTCTTTGGAGAGAGCTAGGTCTCTAATAAGGTTATTCAACTCATTTTGGGTAAGCCTCTCCGGCTCCGATTGCTCTTCGTCAGGTGTGTACTGTAGTCAAGATCGGTCGAAGGCCCCGCATCTCCGCCAATCTCAACTTCGTCGGATTCCCTTTCGTCTTCTAAAGAATCGCGTCCATGCTGTGGAGGTACCGGAATCGGCACCGTGTCATCGTGAGGGATCAGTCTGATCGCGGAGTCTACGTTCGGATAAACGATGTTATGCTTGTTCTTCACGGAGAATCCAGTTATGTTAACATTGCAAAAGTAACAATCACCATGGTCTCTCGGTTCCCTCCATATCATGGGTATAGCGAACGGCATCGACTTTTTCCTTTGGTTCAATCAGTCACGTAATCCATTCGAACAAGCGGTACAGATAACATGTGGCGCCCACACCTTATCTTGGTCGCGTAGTGGACACGCGAAATATAACCGATAAGTTTTCCGAAGATCCATCGTGATTGTACGCCGTTGTGATTTAGTCGCGAATGAGCCGCACACGTAACAAAGTGTTGGGGTGATTTTTACACTTTCGAGGCATGATATAATCGATGAGTGGGTTGATGTAAATCACCTAAAAAAATAAAATGTGTAAGTGGGTGACACAAAACAAAACAAAACAAAACACAACACACAACTAGACATGTGACTGTTACGCCAAATTTGTGGCCAGCAACTGCTCTCACCTAAAATACCACAAGACAAGCTGCGGAAAGTTTAAGTTGAAACGACAAAATGCCATACATGAGGGTACAGAAACGGTAAAGCAAAAACCTACACCTAAGTTGCAACGACAAAATACTCCGCTACATGTATAAAGGACGCATATTATATATTGTATAAATAGTATTACATATTATATATATTATTATATTATATAAAGGACGCACATTATATATTGTATATATTATATTATATATAGTTATATGCATATTATATATACAGGGTGTACATAAAGTCAGGATCTATTTTTGTGAAGCACTTGGAAATTATATGGAATTCAATCATAAAATGATAAAGTGGTAACATTTATTAAATAATTAAGAGTAGGATTCGACGTGACGCCCATCAGTATCCCTGCACAGCTCAAATCGTTCCGCAGCATTTCTAAACACATTCTGGAGCATTTGCGGGGTTATGTTATCTGCAGCAGTTCGTATACGTGTACGTAAGTTTTCAAGGCTCGTAATCTTCGTCTGATAGACGTGCGATTTGATAAAGCCCCATGCAAAGAAATCTAAAGGGGTTAAATCTGGTGATCTCGCTGGCCAAGGTCTGTTGCTTCCGCGTCCGATCCAGCGATTGGAAAACGTCCATTTAGATAATCCTGAACAATTTTGGCATAGTGACAAGGAGCACCATCATGTTGATAGACGACGATACTAACCTATCCCCGTCGTCTATCAACATGATGGTGCTCATTGTCACTATGCCAAAATTGTTCAGGATTATCTAAATGGACGTTTTCCAAATCGCTGGATCGGACGCGGAAGCAACAGACCTTGGCCAGCGAGATCACCAGATTTAACCCCTTTAGATTTCTTTGCATGGGGCTTTATCAAATCGCACGTCTATCAGACGAAGATTACGAGTCTTGAAAACTTACGTACACGTATACGAACTGCTGCAGATAACATAACCCCGCAAATGCTCCAGAATGTGTTTAGAAATGCTGCGGAACGATTTGAGCTGTGCACTGTGCAGGGATACTGATGGGCGTCACGTCGAATCCTACTCTTAATTATTTAATAAATGTTACCACTTTATCATTTTATGATTGAATTCCATATAATTTCCAAGTGCTTCACAAAAATAGATCCTGACTTTATGTACACCCTGTATTATGATCGGTCTCATCTCGAAAACTAGACGCACTAGAGGAAAACCGAAAACAGATTTGGAATCAGCGTCCCAACAGCTATCTGGCCCACCCATAATTATATCTGATGAAAAATACTTGTTGGCCAGTGTTATTTACTCGAAATGATACTACAAAATTTTACATACAGTATAATGAAATAACTGATAAAAAAAAAAGAAAATGTTCTATGTACGACAATGAAGCCCTCACTGTCTAAAACTTAATCCGTGAACAACTTGTCCCCTAAAGGTTCATCATCATCATTACTACTACTTTATATATATATATATATATATATTTTTTTTTTTTTTTTTTTTTTAAGTTCAGGAAGAACCGATTCGCCTCTATTTAAAAGGGCATATCTCAGCGGAAAAACAAAGAAAAAGGGAGAGGAAAGACAGGAAAAAGAAAGGGTGGAGGGGACAGTCGAAGTGGAAAAAGACCAAGGATGACAAGGACTGCAGGGTCGAGCCCCATCATCCTTGGGTGCTAGGGCCGGGAGGGCGCACGTGAAACCTCCAGGAACAAGCACGTACAAACGAGCACAAAGAGCACTCAAGAGCACGAGCTTAGAACCCCCTTGCGGGGATATATATATATATATATATATATATATATATATATATATATATTAGGGTGATGCAAAATAACTTATCATTTCAAAAACTTGAAGACACCCTCTAATTTTATTTAATTTAGTGTAAAAACTGAACATGCAAAATTTCAGCACAATTGAAGACATTTTAGAGGTTGCTACCATCCATTGAACATTTTGTATATTGTTATTTTTCAGTTTGTATTTATTGTACATTTATTTATTTTGCAGATTTCATCAAAAATGGTAGTCAGCAACATATAGCAGTCATAACAGACTCTGAACCCTTTCCGTAAACCTTCTCATCCCTTTCATTGCTATAGACGCCGTGGCCGAACATTCTAGAATCATTTCTTTGCTGTGACGTCACTGTGGCGGCCGCGTCAGTGTAAGTGCGGCGTCACTGACTCAGTATCTTTGCTGCCTTCGCTGAGAGTGGTTGTATAGCAGTTGCTGAGTTGCACTCATGGAGCGGCATACGCGTCACAAAACAGTTGTTTGGCTCATAGGACATCCTATAGAGTCCTTCAAAGAAACCCAGCTTCCATCTAAAAGGGAAACATTAGCATTGTTTATGAACTACAAGATCAATAAAAAGCAACAGGTGAAAACAGCGGCTTGTTGACTGCTAGAGATGTTATGGATGTGTGGGAAAAGGCACGCATCCCAACAGTGTTGAAATGTCATGTCGTGGAGAGAGTAAAGAAACTTTTCAACGAGTGGGAGAAACTAAAGAAGAACAGAAATAATAAGAAGAAGCAATCACCTGCACTACTTCAAAAACAAGAGAGCTGGCAAAATGACTTGCAAGATCTGTTTGACATTGCACATGCAAGTGCTCTTGACATGATAAAGATAGATGAAGATCGTGAGTTTTTGATGCTGCAACGACAAAAAGGAAGAAAAGGCAAAATGTCTGGAGTGGATAAAGTTTTTTCACAAATGGAAGAGATTGCTAGAGAAAAGGAAACATTGCTTGAAAAGAAAAGAAAGAGGGAAACAGCCGTTTTCGAAGCAGCAGTGCTCTCAAGTTCAAGTCCTTCAAGTTTGAATGAAGATAGTTCAAAATCAGAAGAAGAATTTGTTGCTGACCCTCAGCAGCCATCAACTTCGAGACAAAGTAGATCAAAGTCTAAGAGTGCAAAGCTTATGGATTCTTCAATGCTTGTATCTCTTGATGCTGCAAAAGTAAGTGATAGAGCTGCTTCGGAAATCTTGATCCCAACAATCAATGCTCTTGGGCAAAACCCTGAAGAATACAGTGTTAGCTATTCATCGGTACGGAGAGCAAGACAAAGGAACCGCAAGACAATGGCAGAAAATTTGAAGCAGGATTTCGAAACAAATGCCCTCTCCAAATACATTGGGACGGCAAACTACTGGAAGATATTACTGGTCATGAAAATGTTGATCGACTGCCAGTTCTAATTTCCGGCCAAGGAGTTGATCAGCTTCTTGGTATTCCCAAACTTGCCAGAGGAACTGGTCAAAACATTGCAGATGCTGTCCATCAGTTAGTATTGGAGTGGAATATATCTGACCAAGTGAAGGGCATGTGTTTTGACACCACTGCCTCCAACACAGGTTCTAAGAGTGGTGCTTGTATGTTACTAGAGCAAAGATTGGATAAAGATATGCTGTGGCTGGCTTGCCGACATCATATTTTCGAAATAGTGTTTAGAAGCTGCAGTTTCTGTCTCCTTGCCATCTTCTAGTGGCCCTGACATACAACTGTTTAAGAGATTCAAAGCAAAGTGGGTGGAAATTGACAAGAACAATTACCAAACAGCAACAGATGACCCTAACATTGCAGAGAAAATCTCAGATGCTGAAGAACTCATTCAATTTGCTCAAGCTCAGCTTGATGAACAGCAGCCTCGTGATGACTACAAGGAATTGCTCGAGCTAACGCTCATTTTCATCGGTAGTGCCCCCAAGTCAGGAATCAGCTTTAAAGCACCCGGAGCTTATCACAGAGCACGATGGATGGGCAAGCTAATTTACTGCATTAAAATTTGGATGTTTAAATCTCAGTTTAAACTAACTGAGAGAGAGGAAAAAGGACTGAGAGATGTTTGCTGCTTTTCAGCTGCGATATACATCAGATCGTGGTACCTGGCACCCATACCCTCATGCGCCCCACGTTCAGATTTGCATTTTGTGCAAAGTCTGCAGCTCTACAAGCAAAAGGATGACAAAATTGCAAGTGCTGCACTCAATAAGTTTTTGAGACATTGTGGTACCTCTCTGAGGAGCTTGTGGCGCTTGCATTTTTTGATTCAGCTGTTTCGCATGAGACAAAAACAAAATGAAGCATGCTCTGCAGAAACCAGTTGACTCAAAACCGAGCAAAACGAGCATCAATAAATCCTGAATCAGCTGGGCAGAAACAACTGCAGGATTTCGTTACTGCGAACACAAAAAGATTCTTTGAAATCCTAGAGGTGCCTTGCACTTTTCTTGAAAAAGATGCTGAAGAATGGAATGATGATGAAAGTTATGCGAATGCAAGAGATATCGCATATGGACTCAAAGTGGTAAACGACATTGCGGAAAGAGGTGTACGACTGATGGAGGAATACAACAAACTGATAACCAATGATGAAGAGCAGAAACAATACCTTCTTCAAATTGTTAAAGTTACAGGTCGTCACTCTCAAACAAAAACAAGAAAACATTACTCTTGCTTCACAAAAAACGAAAATAAACATACATAAGTGGTTATGATATGCCTACTGGGGAAACTTCCACAAAAAAAAGTTAACGCGCTATACGCTGTACCTCAGAGGGTGGTGCGGAAATCAGCGTGCCTATTATTTACTATTTTATGAGCTCACTTACTATAGTCTAGAATGTCATCGTTTTTTTTCAAACTAGGTTAACTAGTACATATCAAAACCGGCTCCGGCGAAAATATCAACAAAACAATATTTTTGAGCACAAACTGATATACATTTATTTTTAAAGCTTGGTAGCAACCTCTAATTTTCTCTTTTTCAACCCCAAATTTCGCATACAATGCTTTCTTAGGAATATGAATAAAATAGGAGGGTGTCTCCCTGAAAATTGAAAAAAAAAAAATTTGACCCCTTTTTTGCATCACCCTAATATATATATACGGACAGCAACTGTGAGTGAACTATAAAAAAGGTTCTGGCAGAACTCTAAATTTGCTGTACAACAGGTCTTTTAGACTCTTACATAAATTACCCCCGAGATGCTCAGCTTCGCAAATGTTTGCTACCCGCAATGTCCCGAGCTTCCCGGAGGTAACAAGATGTGCTCAACAAAGTCTAATGCAAAGAATTAAAAAACCAACCAACCCGACATTACAGTATTATTTTTAATCAATTGTATATATTTCTATCCTTAGTATATGAACTGTCACTGTATTAATAATATTTGTCATATGGACTATAGTCTGCCAATAAACTTTTTCATTTCATATACTTATATATATATATATATATACACTGCTGACTACGAATCCATCGGCCCGGGGATCGAGACGGTGACGGCAGACGGCGCGCAGCAAAACCCAGCTGGTTATCCTTCCACACAATGAAAATTGGTTGGTAGATATATGGGTAGGGTACCCATACCCCTAGTGGTTAAGACGCTGGCCTGCTGATCGGGAGGTAAGATCGAGTCCGGGAGAGGACTGTAATTTCTGACGACCCGTGGTTGGGCCTTGGTTCGAATTCTACGTTAAACTGTAGGTCTTAGATGGGGCGACAAGCTTGACCTTCGGGCGGAAGCAAAATAAAGGTTATGCAGTATATATGACAATGGAGGGATTTTATATGACTTCGATCTTTGATGGTTAATTTAGTGGGTTCACTTGGAAGACAGTTTGTCCAAGATAAAATGCCATTTTGTTTATCAACTCAAATTGCGTGGGGCGTGTGAATACAATATTTTTATATATTCTCGGATGCTATTGCTGATATCAGAAGTCTAATAAATTCCTTAAACTCTCCATCCCCCAATATAATACTCTGCGGATATTTTAATTTCCCTATTTATAAAATACCAAAAGGTGGAAAAAAAAAAAATATATATATATATATATATATGAAAATTATTTCACGAAAGTAACACATGAAAAATATTTATGATGAATAAAACCACGAAGGAAAGGAAACACAGAATGGTGCTCAAGCGCTTTCGTCTAATGACATCCTCAGGAACACTGAAGTACATAAAGAGTTACAGCCTATATATACGTTACAGAAAAAAAAATAAAAATTATATATACAGTATATATATACACAATAAACGTTAAAATAAAAATAAAAATTAAACATTAAAGGATTGTGGGAGGAGCATACAAATTTGTAAGGAAAACTACAGATTTTTAGCACTTTTGCTCAAATCCAACACAAGATCAAATGAATTGTTTCCAACCAATGTTATAGTTAATTATAAAAAATAATAGAAATAAAAATAAAAATAAAAATTTATAAGAGCATACAAATTTATACTGGAAATCTGCCCAGGTTTTAGCACTGCCCTTCTTGTCTAAGTTCAATATATATAAAAATAAATTGAAAAATAAAAGTTATTAGAGTAGCATACAAGTTTACCAAAGGTTTAGCGTTCTACCCTTCTTATCTAAATCTGTTCTGAAGGAATTAAAAAAAACAGGATGGCAGACTCAAGAATATTTCTATTAACAATGTTGCTAGAGTGAAATAAAACAAGCATTATTCCAATCAATACAGTGGGATAACTCTTGACAAATGGACAAAAAGGGCACTGGACGACTGCCCTGTTCTAACGGAATATTGATGCTGTTTTATACGTGTGTGTGTGTGTGTGTGTGTGTGTGTGTGTGTGTGTGTGCAAATCCTTTCCCGTCTGACCTATGTAAAAGGAATCACATTGTTTACAACCAATTTTATAGATAATGCCTGAATTATTGGTAGGGCTATTTTTACTATGATATTTTTCACAATATTGTTATATGAAAATACTACATTAATATCCAAAAGTTTAAGTACATTAGCAATGCCTAAAAAGGCCGGGAAAAATGGAAGTACTAAAATATTCTTTGACAAAGTACGAGTGTTATTATTCACACGATACAAAGTTCGTTTTGCCTTGTTGAGACAAGATTCCATAAACGCAGATGGATAACACAGATCACTTCCAAAACCGTTGATTTTTTCCAATTTGGCATCGATGTATTCCGGACTGGCTCCTAAGGGCGCGGAGAAACATTGAAGAAAAAATGCCCTTCTTAGTAGGGGTGTCATGTCCCGAGTAAAAGTGTACGTAGGACAAATTGTTTGTTTTTAGGCATTGCTAATGTACTTAAACTTTTGGATATTAATGTAGTATTTTCATAACAATATTCTGAAAAATATCAGTAAAAAATAGCCCTACCAATAATGCAGGCATTATCTATAAAATTGGTTGTAAACAATGTGATTCCTTTTACATAGGTCAGACGGGAAAGGATTTGCACACACGTATAAAACAGCATCAATATTCCGTTAGAAAAGGACAGTCGTCCAGTGCCCTTTTTGTCCATTTGTCAGTTATCCCACTGTAGTGATTGGAATAATGCTTCAGTTTTATTTCACTCTAGCAACATTGTTAATAGAAATATTCTTGAGTCTGCCATTATCCAACTTACAAATAACTTCAACATAAGCAAAGGTCTTTTTCAATTCGATCCTGATGTTTTGAATTCCTTCAGAACAGATTTAGATAAGAAGGGTAGAACGCTAAATCTTTGGTAAACTTGTACGCTACTCTAATAACTTTTATTTTTCAATTTATTTTTATACTGTATATATCGAACTTAAACAAGAATGGCAAAGTGCTAAAATATGGGCAGATTTCCAGTATAATTTTTTTTTTTTTTTTAACATTGGTTGGAAACAATTCATTTGATCTTGTGCTAAAAATCGGTAGTTTTTCCTTACAAATTTGTATGCTCCTCCCACAATCCTTTAATGTTTAATTTTTATTTTTAATTCTCCATTTATTGTGTATATATATATAAATTTTTTTTTCTTCTTGTAACCTATATATAGGCTGTAACTCCATGTACTTCAGTGTTCCCGAGGATGTCATTAGACGAAAGCGCTTGAGCACCATTGTGTTTGCTTTCCTTCGTGGTTTTATTCATCACATATATATATATACTGTATATATATATACATATATATATATATACATATATATATATATATATATATATATATATATATATATATATATACACACAGTAGGGTGGTATCATGCTCAGGTCGAATATTGAAAAACTTGGAATTTCAAGATTGGCAGTATGTATTCCTATGTAAAATTGAATTTTAAGATAAGAGGGGTTTCTTCTGCAACTTTTGCGAAAAATCGCATTTAAGTGTTCAAAGTCGCACTTTTTGTCGAAAAATTGAATTTTTAGCCAATTTCAAAGACTTGGTAGCCTCAAATGACCTCCATATGTTCCATATTGTTCACATACACCCATAAGCATTTCTAGGGGCAGGCTTGGACCCATTTAAGATCAGCCAAAGTGGTTCATAACCCCTAAAATAACCAAAATCACCCAAAATGGCCCAAAACTAAGGAATTGTATGATTTTTTGTCTCCTAAACACCACATTTCGCGGCTGTTCTCTTCATCAGGCAGAATCTTTTTGTTCTTTATTGGTCTTGCATTTTCATTTTTTTAGAAACGCCTCCACCAATTTTTATTTATTTTCTTTTCGGCATCACTGAGTGTGATAGCAGCTGCCCCAACCTTTCCGCAAGCTGCTGTGACGTTTAACCTTTTTTTTTTGCAATTGCAATTCTTCTTTAATATTTGTATAAGTCCCTCCTCCACCCCCGGCTTGTAATAATATGCAGGTCAACTGAATGTTTTGAGATTTTTTCTTCTGAAAGTATCTTGATTTGTCTAGCAGGTCTTGTAGAGATCTAAAACATGTTCATAATGTCTTGCTTTGACTTTAAAACTGGCAACAATTCTCTGTGATCGATCCTAGCACGAAAAAACCATCTCTTCTCTCTTGCCCATACACTACATGAGCTGCAGCAGAAACTTCCTGCTTTGAGTGTGAACTGAGAAGTTCTCAACTTCAAGTGGAGACCTGAGAAGCTCCTCATCTTCTCCTCTTAACACCTTACAAGTGAAGAGTGGCTCATACAGTTTCTCCTTATCCCAATTAATCAAAGTAATTGGAGAAGTGGCATCAAAATTCAGTTTAGGGTTTCTATGAGTTCTCAGACTCATGTCTCCATACTCAGACTTACCTCTGATCATCTTGATCATCTCAACCCCCCATGCCCTCTCCTCCTCATCCTCACTGCACAGGAGAGAGGCAATGAGGTTCTCACTGTGAGCATAATATGCTCCACGAACTATCACATAAGTGATTATGTTCCTGACTTCAGAGGTCTGGCTTCTCAGCAGTCCCAGAGCGGTCACAATATGGTGAGGTCCATACCTCATGTGGTGCTTCACCTTGATCTCAAAATACATCTTGAAGTAGAAGTACAGGCAGAACTTCAGCAGCACCTCCAGCTTCTTCAACACCTCCCCCTTCAGACCATGCTGCCTCACAGCCTCACCTGTACTCAGCCAGCGTGACTGATTCAGTGGGCCACACTTCAGACCAGCAACTTCCTTGCAAGGTAGCAGTTCTTCTGGTCAGTGTTAAGGTTCTGTACAATGTCTTCTAACAGTTCAATTATATCTTCTCCTGGCAGAGCCTTGAAGCTAAAGTTGACAGGTATGTCATTGATCTTCTCCAAAAGTTTTCCTATTGGGCCACTGAACTCAGACTTGTGCGTATAGGGACCATCAAGCTTGATGATCATGAGCCTGAGGCTGAGTTCATTAATATGCAACTGGCATATCAGCCAGTGACACTTGTGACCTAGCAGTCTCTCCAAGTGAGTGATGGCTCCTCCATCAGATTCTGTGTTTGTGTAGTCACCACCAAGGACCACAATATTTAGTATCTTTAGCACCATGAGCACTAATCCACTCAAACAGAGCCTGAGCTATCTTCAGTGCAGGTTTCTCATTTCCTTCAGGTTCTTCTGGTGTACAATGGAAGAGATACTTCCCCTCAGGTTCACAGGTAACACTATAGTGCTCTTCAGTTGTAATATCAGAATGGAAGCAGCCAGTTTCTTCATTGTACCTCATGATCTTTGTCTTCTTATCTTGTTTTCTATCAAAGAAAATTCCCTTGATCTCCTCTCCCTCTGTCCTTTTCTCCAGGGCCTCCAACGAGGCACCTATTACAGACTCCTTGCCCCTCCACATCTTCATCCTGTCAACATCTAGATATGCCTTATCAACAGACAGATGGCCAGCTTTGATGAGATCTTGCAAGAAACCAGTTGCAATGGCTGCTTCAGGAGTGTTTGCCACCTTGAACCTGACTGCAGCCGCAGCAGTGCTTGAGATATCCATGTAGTTCCTCCTGGCAGAGGTGGAGACTTTGCGTGTTGACACTGGAGCTTGTGCCTGGTGCAGTACTGGAAAAATCTGTGTCAGCAGTAGGAGCTGCTCTGCCTAAAGACTCCTGCAAGGAAGTCACCTCATCTTCATCACCACCACCATCATCACCTCTAAGCAGTAGCTCCTTTTATTCTTCCTCTTTTCTGTTTCTCTTCTCAGCTGCCTTCTGTTCTTCCTCCTTCCTCTTAGCAGCCTTCACCTGCTTCACTGTTTCCTTCACATCAACAGATGCCATCCGGAAGCCAAAAACTTTTGAGGCTTTGATCCTCTGGTCATGGAGCCACTCTAGCTCTAGCTTTGGAATTTTCTGAGGCAGAAGACAGTCACAGTTGACATGAACTCTAGCAGCACAGCCAGAGCAGCCAGATGCTTCAGTTCCACAGAGAGTGATATCATGTCTGCAGGTTATGTCAAACAATGTTTCAAGTTCAGATATTCTCCTCTCTCTCTTTGCAGCCTTCACTCTGCCATTCAATAGGTCAATCATTTCATTCCACCTAACAAGAATCTTCCTGGCAATGGATCTCTCTTGAATGATCACAAGAGGAGTGAACTTGGCATTGCTTTTGCGCCACTGTGCCAGTACCAGTGATGCCAAGTCCTTAGCCAAATCTTGCAGAGGGTACTGAGCTCTCTTCATATCATCCAGAAGCAACTTCTCTTCCTGGAGGAGGATTCCTCTCTAAAACACAGCTCTCCAGGTTGGAACTTCTGTGGGAAATAACTGCTTGCCTGGATCCACCAGATCACTCAGCTTTGAACCAGAACTTTTTCTGGTCTTTCGTCCTTGCTTAGCCATGGTGGCTACACAATCTTCACAAAGCTTTGTATCTGAAACATAGAAAATTATCACAGTGAAACTCTAGTAGCCTATAACAGCTGTTACAATGGTTTTGTTTGGTAAGAAACCGGTCTGTTACATTTGTACTACAGTGTATGTCCTGCACATAACCAGAAAACGAAAAAGTGGAAATTTGAACACTTAACGTGAGTTTTTGAAAAAGTTCAAGAAAACAAACCCCTCCTAAAATTTAATTTTACCTAGGAATACATACTGCCAATCTTGAAATTCGCGCTTCAATGAGCATGATACACCCTAAATTATATATATAATATATATATATATAATATATATATATATACACACACACACACACACACAGGGTGTTTCAGGAGGAAAAGTCAATACTTCGGGAGGTGATAGTATCGGTCATTGTGAGAAAAAAAGTTCATATGAACATGTGTCTAATTCTGAATGGTTACAGAGATAGAGCTGTTTGAATCTGATGCGCGCGCAGCTCTTCCTCCCCCGTCCCCCCCACTATAACCTTGAACCATGTAAGCTGTAATGTAAGCATGTAACATAAGCCAATCAACAGCTGACTGTTGTGAGTGACATTGTTTGGTGTTTGAAGCAGTGTTAAGAATGTCACACATCTTAACACATGCCGAATATGCAGATATGGTGTATGTCTACGGTTTTTGCGATGGAAGTGCAACAGCTGCTGTTGCAGAATACCGTCGACGGTTTCCGAGTCGCAGAATTCCGGTATGTACTTTCAGCATGACGGAGCTCCTCCACATTCTACCTGTCTGGTGATGCAATACCTAAATCAAACTTTCCCTGGTCGATGGATCGACCGCAGTGGTCCCATTCAATGGCCACCAAGGTCTCCAGGCCTCTCTCCGTTAGATTATTGTTTGTGGGGGTGGATGAAAAGTCAAGTTTACAAAAGAAAGGTGGATACACGAGACGAATTGCTCGCGCGCATTTTGGATGCTGCTGCCCGCATAAAGGAACGTCAAGATCAACTCAGACGAACAACACGCGATCTTCGCACACGAGTTGCAAAGTGCATTGAGGTTGACGGTGGGATTTTCGAAAACGTATTGTAAACTGTAACAACTTTGTCATTTCTGTATCTGATACCATTCAAAATGCCAATGTTTAAACATTAAATGTTAGAAACAGTAATTGGTTTCTCTTTCTTGATTACCATTAACAATGCTTTTGTATTTGTAGATTCAAACAGCTCTATCTCCGTAACCATTCAGAATTAGACACATGTTCATATGAACTTTTTTTCTCACAATGACCGATACTATCACCTCCCGATGTATTGACCTTTCCTCCTGAAACACCGTGTGTGTGTGTGTGTGTGTGTGTGTGTGTGTGTGTGTGTGTGTGGTGGACCGGATATCCGCATCATTTTTAACATCCGCATCCGTACTTCTGACTGCGGATGTTATGCGGATATTACCTATAATAAATTATGCAATTTACAATTAAATTAGCTTATAAAGTAGCTTATAAGGCCCAGTCATGCACATTTCATGTAAAGTATTAATTATTAATGAACAAACAAATATTTAAACCTCAAAATATAAATACCTGGTAACAAAGAAAATTGAATGAAACTTGTTTCATTGAATTTTCTGTAGCTGAAACTCTTGAGAAAGTTATTATTTTTATCATAATGAAAACATTAATATTAATTTTAGTTCTTATGCATTGCCTGCCATAATAGTAATATCACGAAATTTGAAAATTTTTGTCATATATTCATAATTCTACATTATATTGATAGATTAACTAAATATCCGCATCCGCGGATATTGAAATTAAAAATCCGCATCCGCAGATGTTGAAAAACTGACATCCGGTCCACCACTAATATATATAGGCCGGGTCCAAATTTTTTATTTCTTACGTACATAGTGTGAGGTAGTTCAATCAATCATATTAACAACCTGGTAAAATATTTTTTAATTCTGAGGACCCCCCCCCCTACCGGTTTCAGTTTTTTCCAGAAAATTTGTAAAATTCGTAAAATTCGAGATAATTTGCGATTTACTTCGAAATTTTTTTATTATTACAAAAGTTCGCTTATAAAACACTTATATTTATTTTTTAATGAAAAAAAATTTTAAAAATACAAAAATGCATTAAAAAAAATTTAATACATAAATTTTTAGCTATTATTGGTAGAAATTTAGAAATTAAGAGACGGAAATTCAATAAAATTTTTGATCTAAAACTTTTTTTTTTTTTTTATTCCTTCCATTGACCTTTCCACTCAAAAGTAGGCAGTTCTTTTCTAGACTCTAAAGTATTTAAAATAAATTTATGCCGATTAATATAACCAATTCTTTCCTGGCTAGATTTCGTTACTAAGTTCACACCCCGTTCAACGCTTTGGCTGTGACATGGAAAATCTAGTATTTCTAGAGGTTTAGTTCTAATCTGAAGCAATTGCTCATTGGTAAAATTACTTAGCAAAGGTGGAGTGATTATCTGCTCATTCCAATTAATCAAATCAATATAATCATTTGCTAGAAAATTTATAGATCTTGGTAGCTCAAAATTTCTGCTGCAAATGGCTGCATTGTGGCTTCTTTTTCTGGTAGCCATAATTTTATTTATTACTGATATTTTAAAATTAAATAACGTATTTTAATACAAACTTTTAACATTCTAGGTACCTAAATAGGAATCTGGAAAGAAAAAAATAAAAAATAATGTAATATTAGGACTTATATCCGGTGCTATGAGTCAGCACTGGATTTAAGACCCTACCCCCTACCCCCCGATCTCAAAAAGAGTTGGTGAATGGTCTATTCTGATGTAATTCGTGCCGGGGAACCCGATTTTGGCCATCCGAAAGCAAAGAAAATTAATATTTAGGGTCGATTTTTACGATTTTCGATTTTTGCCCTATTTCCCATACAAATTCATATGGAAAAAAGTGAGTATCGGTAGGGGGGGGGGGGGGTAGCGAAGGTCCCACAGCCTTGAGTTTTGGTATGGATACTACTATTACAAAATGATCAACCTCACAATATGTACCTAAGCAAAATCTTGACCTTGACCCCTTTTCGACCCGGCCTTATATATATATATATATATATATGCATATAACTGCAATGACCACGCAGTATATAAATGAATAGAAACGACATAAGTGTTAAGGAACGTTTCTGCACACGAGGAGGAGAGATAACAAATAATGAAAAATGAGGCGAACCGCCCAGGAATCGAACCCAGGGCCTTCCAATTGCCCTGGGTGCCCTCTCAGGGCATTGGTTTCTGCCCTATGTGGGAGAATTTCGATTTGTGATTGAGTGAGGTCCGTAGCATAATGGTAGAGCATCCAACCGGCAATTGGAAGGCCCTGGGTTCGATTCCTGGGCGGTTCGCCTCATTTTTCATTATTTGTTATCTCTCCTCCTCGTGTGCAGAAACGTTCCTTAACACTTATGTCGTTTCTATTCATTTATATACTGCGTGGTCATTGCAGTTATATGCGCATATTCACGATTTGCGAGGGTGCCCTCTCAGGGCATTGGTTTCTGCCCTATGTGGGAGAATTTCGATTTGTGATTGAGTGAGGTCCGTAGCATAATGGTAGAGCATCCAACCGGCAATTGGAAGGCCCTGGGTTCGATTCCTGGGCGGTTCGCCTCATTTTTCATTATTTGTTATCTCTCCTCCTCGTGTGCAGAAACGTTCCTTAACACTTATGTCGTTTCTATTCATATATATATATATATATATATATATATATATATATATATATATATATATATATATATATATACAGGGTGTCCCGTAAGTCTGGAACCATAGGACAAAATGATAAAAACTTTCAATAAAAACGCCGAAGAGACTTTTGGGGACTGTTTGGGAAATGAGCGAGGATGGTAGCGGCTGTGTCATCGTCGGTGGATGTCCTCGGTGGTCCACTGCTTGGTTTATCTCCTATGGATCCCGTTTCCCTGAACTTTGCTACAAGTTTGCCGACACAGCTGTGTGTTATCGGCGCGCGGTCCGGATGCAATCTGTTAAATTCCTCAGCGACCTCCCTGACTCCGATTTCCTACGAGCAGAATTACCTGGATGCGTTCTTCCTTACTCAAAGACATCATGGGCACTTGCATAAACGGAAAAACATGACTTACTTATTTTACCCTATGGTTCCAGACTTATGGGACACCCTGTGTGTGTGTGTGTGTGTGTGTGTATGTGTGTGTGTGTGTGTGTGTGTATCAGCAGAGAAGAGAGTAAGGAGCCTCGTCTATCTCCGCATGAAGACGTTGAATTACTAACAGTATATCTAAATACAAAATCTCCTTCAAAACCTAAATACACAGGTCAGTTATGGGACCTTTTAAAACCAAAGTGATTAGGAGACGTCCATAAATAATCATTTAATCGGCGTAGAAAAAGCTTCAAGTAATTTTCTGAAGCAGGAGGCAAGAGCAATCGGTCTGTAGTTATCGATGGAGAGAATGTCCCCATATTTACTATTACTGTGAATATATTAATGCCATATCAATTACCTAACTTGGACAGAACAAAAAATATTGAAAAATATTGTAAAACTCTCACTTGTATCCTTTTCTGAATAAAATTTTTCTTTTTTGTATAAAAATTTACTAAAAATTTGAACTAAATGATTTCTTACTTCATTTTTAAACCCTTTTTAAATGATTTGGTAAAAGGCGGTGTGAACCCGGTAATTTATTAATTTTGTCCTATCTATCTGTGCAATCTCTTCTTGGTAAACATTTATGTCGGTAAGCAATGGAACCCCATTTAAGTTATGAGACATGTCTCTGGAATAAAAAACGTATCCTCAACATTAAAACGCCATGCAAAACATGTCCTGCCTACGTTTTGCGTATACGACGCCCACCTTGGAAGAAGTTGCTAAGCGACATCAGTAAAAAACGCCAGAAAATGCAGTTAAAGTTGTACCAATTGGAAAGATACCATAACTTTTGAAGGTATTTCGACGAAATGTCTTCAAAACTGCAAAAGTTATGATACAACTTTAACTTCGTTTTCTAGCTTTTTTCACTTTTGTCGCTTAGCCACTTTTTCCTTGGAGGGCCTCATATTCTAGTCACTTTTTTAACAATCAATCTACTGACTCACCCATTACCATCCGACAAATCAAAATCTAACCAAAAACTAACAAATTAAACCCCTTCAATTATGCGCATCGCTTCTAATTTTATATTAAAGTATATCGCTTTATTTAACAAGGACTATGTCGGCACGACATCAGTAACCACAACTATATTTGTAACCTTGACCTTTGATGCAAGGACCTAATTTTTGCTCACGAGACATCACATCGTCTGGTGATGGTACGTTTGCGTACGAAGTTTTATCAATTCATATTGAACAGTGCAGAAGTTACGGCAAAGACCTTCGTTTGACTCTCGGCCTCTATTTGTGACCTTCACCTTACTCACGACACATCCTCTTGTGATGCGCGTGAAGTTTCATCAATTCGCACGAAAGTGTAACGAACGAACGGGGGCAAGTGCAATCCAGTGTGGCCTCTCCAAATTCATTTGGCGGGAACCTAATAATCTATTACTTTCAATCTATTATTTTAACGAAATTACAATATTTAGCTAGCAAATCCTCGGTCTTGCCGTTAAAATTATACGGGTCTTCCTCCCCAACGTGCGAAATTAAAAGCGATCTGACTGATACAATGATTGTTAACATTTTGTTACTGGTCGCAGTCACTCTTATAATGTTTAACAAATTGCAACAAGTTTTCTTCGTCTAATACTCACTCCGGGAATAGGTCTAGATAAAAACAAAAACTATAAACTATGATAAAAACTAGTTCACTAAAGTCACACGCACATTTCCACCTCACAAACCTTATCTACCGTTCACAAGAGAATATTTTCACAGTTAACCGCCCCCTCCCCCCCCCCCTCAGGGTTACTGAATGATGTATGGACTTTCATTACTTCACACATGGGTTAAGTTTCAATTAAAAAGCAATTTAGGTACCTGCGGTTGTGGAGTGATATTGAGGGTATCCGCGTTGATGTTTGTGAAGGCAGACATGAACTTTTGCTTTGCTCGTTCCCATTCTGATTTTTGCTGTTCCCAGAAAAGATGCTCGACTTCAGCGTGTGTCTTAAAGGAGAAAAGAAACTCGTAATGATATCGAACGTTTTGGTAATGACTTCTTACACTTTATGGAAAAGAATTATCTTTTTAGTTATCATTTCAATAATTAGCGGCGTGTAGCATTAACTCGGAAGCAATAGTGCCTAAAATTCAGTGATTCACAACCTTGTTTCGGTCATGAACAACTTTAAAAGATCAAAGTAAACCCAAAGGCAGGCTTCAGCTACTGCCTACTGTAATAGGAAAACTGGCACTACATAACTATAATCTGCCAGTTTCTGAAAGTCGGAAATGTAGTGAATCAGCGCAGTTCTTTGGGACCGTCGAGATGATCATCAGTCAAACGGGATGTGTAGTTGGATTTCAAAATTTTCCTAGTTGAAAATCTAGCGCAGAAAAGTAGACCCGAAACAAACGCTTACTCGCTGACAATCTTCTTTCAACAAGGTGAATCGGTTTGTACCTACTATAGTGGCCAAAATTCTGTTTATGATGATCTGGTTTTTAAGTACAAATCGGTTTACAGTGATTATCCTCATTTCAATCATTTAGTTTGAACAATTTCTTATCTAAGTTGTAATTTCACAAACGTCACTGCCATAAATAAGTTAGAAATAAAGGTGACATTGGCTGAATAACATTAAAGCAAGCGAACAGTTTCTCAAAATCTTTCATGGTCGTGGTCTTAAGATGATTAGCGTAGATATTCTCGTGAAAGCTGGAACAACGTCGACAATATGTAGCGACCCGTGGTTCAGATCCCAAGTAAAGGAGGTTAAACAACCCCATCATTACATTATAACAACTCAAAACCTTTTCCTTTTTTCACCTGATCCTTATATTGATAAATTAAAGGTTTAATAAAGTTCTCAATTTCTCTCGCGCGCGCGCACACACGCACGCGCGCACACACGCACGCGCACACACAACTACCCTAAAAAAACCGCGATATTTTCACATTCAATTCTGCATCGCGACATTTATCAAATATAAAAAACCTAATGAATTTAACGCAATCTAACCTAGCTAGCTCCCTCCCCTCCCAAAATAAAATAGTCACAAACGGCATGGGACAACCATCGAACAGGAGGGATGCTACGTTTGAAACGAGGGCCTCACCTGCCTTCTGGTGTCTTCGATGGCGGAAATAATAGCGTTGTGTCGTTCGTTCCTGAGGAAAGCGGATATGTCAGTGTCTGGGGCTGGGGTGAGGGGTTCGAGGGTTCGAGCCGCGCTCAAGACTTCCAAACGATGGCTCATGTACAGCAGGTCCAACCCGCGTGACCCCAACAAAATCGATCTACAAAGAACAAAGATATTGGTTCATACAAATACAACTAATATTGCTTATGTGGAGTTCTGGAAAAAAGTTCACCTCGTAACATTTTTTAAAAAAGCAGAACAATTACTAAAATAATTCTTTTGTTCTTGAAATTTTAACATTAGTCACCAAAAACAATAAAACATCTAAAAAATTTACGAATTAGCAATTTTTTATGGTTTTAAGAAAGTTTATAAATGGTTATAGGCTAACCTTTTTTTCTTTTTTTCCCAAAGCTCTAAGTTTTATGTGAGGCCCTCCTAGGAAGAAGTGGCTAAGCTACAAAAGTTATGGCACTTTCAAAATGGTAGAACTTTAACTGCGTTTTCTGGCGTTTTCAACTGTTGTCGCTTAGCCACTTCTTCCTAGGAGGGCCTCCTATGAGAAAACCATATTAAAGTAAATATTACAGAGATAATATTTATTCAGTGCACCTTTCACGAAACTACTTACTTAGCTTGAACTTAAAAAATTACACATTTTGAGGCACCACAAGCTTATCCTAAAGATATGGTGCTTGTCCTATTGCAATAACACCCTATCATCAATTCTCTTCTCAAGAAAAAGTGATAACAGTGATACAAATCCTACGTAACAAAACTAACCAAATGGCAACACCAACGACAACGCAAGTCAAACGAGTCGAAATTAAGGATTTCCCATTTTTAAGGTGCAAATTCAGCACTACTCAAGTGATAGTAAACGCTAAAATTTGCCTTCCCTTACGATTTGTTACGTCATGCTGAGAACAAAACAGACATCAATGACTTTTATTATTTTATGAAAAGTGATATTTTAAGTAATAAGTAGAGACACAAGCAAAAAAGAAAAGAAAAAAGCCGATTTCTTTCGAGATTTCTCATAAACGCAAATCCTTAAGAATTGCCATTTGCCACGTATTCAATTTCTTATTGGAACAAAATACTTTTTCCAAGTTAACAAAACGATACAATACAGTTGTGCTAAGCCATTTTTAAGATCATTGATTCCATTTTCCAAGTTTCCGAATGAGAACTTCCACTGTTTTTAATACCGTAGCTATAATAAAAAGCATTTAAATTTGTTAAAAGAACAATATTCTCAAACGCACGCACATACGTGTGTGTGTGTGTGTGTGTGTGTGTGTGTGTGTGTGTGTGTAGTAATGTCTAATTAAAAATTAAAATGTTTTGTTTATAAAAATTTAATAATGTTTGTTTAATAAAAAAAGATAATGTTTAATAAGAAATGTAATTACATTAAATAATTGTTTGGTTATTAAATGCGAGTTGGCAACACCCCGAAATGGTCTAGCAGGGGTCCCCAACCGTGTGCCCGCGAGCACCATGGTGCCCGCCGACCCTTTTGCGTGTGCCCGCCACTGACTGACTACGATTGATGTTTTTATTTAGTTTTAATAAAATGTTAAGTATGTTACATATTTTAAATATTTAGTTACTAAATATTTAAAATATGTAACATACTTAACATTTTATTAAATTTTAGTAGTTAATTATAGAAACAGATGCTCATTTATTTGAAAATAATTATTTCTTTATAAATAAATTAAGTTATCGTTTTGATCATTTTTCTAAGATTCTTAGTTAGCCCATCCTTGTTTTTTTTTTTGTGAATTATGTTCATTATTTTACATAGGAATTAAATGTTTTTTTTGTGTATTATGTTCATTATTAAGTCCAACTATAAATTTGCCTTGAAAAAGTAAATGGTTCCCGCCGCACTACCGGTAGTCTTGATTGTGCTCTTCGGCACAAAAAGGTTGGGGACCCCTGGTCTAGACTCTAGAGTCTAGAGGCAGAGAAAAGCAGAATGCCCAAAAATGGAGTTAACAGACGGCCTTTTGGTGTTTTTTTGGTATTAAGATGTTTTTGTAAATTTAGAATATTCTTACGTCTCTCTCTCTGGCTAAAATGTTAACGCTAATTCTCCCCCCCCCCCGCATTACCCCGTTTGTCTAGTGTTTTGGTATAAATAAAAAGTCAGTAAAGTGTGAATTAAGTGTATAATTATCCTGGTCTCTGCGTGGTTCAAATTACAATGACGCCTCGTCTCGGTCACGTGCTACCCATTTTTATATAGTACAGCGAAAATGAGTGTAAAGAGAATGATAAAAGATAAAGAGAAATTGAATTAAGTAACGTAACAAATAAAAACTGAAAAAGGTTTCGTAAAATGGGGTTCACTACATATTTCGGTGGCTACGCGGTGTTCCTTTATATTAATATAAGGGCAGAAACTAAATCACTACATATTTTGGTGGAAGGCGGTGGTCCCTATTAATATAAGGGATTTCCAACGTCGCCTTGTATTTCGGTCAAACTTTTTCCTACCCGTTTTATATAGTCTTTATATCATTACTAAATATTCTGTTTCGGTACTTTAAACAGTAAGATGCATTGTGTACCCTATTTGCAAGCAAATTTCTACTCCCATTCCTTAATTAACAATTCATTGTAACTGTATATCAAGATGGCGCCTCACTTTCGAAATCCTCGTAGCGTCCCTTCCAAATTTCGCGGTCAAAATGTTCAGTAGACTTTTTTTTTTTCTCTCTCTCCTCGTTGGAGTCTAGACTTTCAAACCGTTTCGACTCAAATTTTTATTTTCATTGAGTCGGATTCTGTCGCGACTCAGTTTGAGTCAGAAAATTAATTAGAGTCGTTTTTTTTTTTTCTTCTCGTTGATCCCTTCCTCAGTCCGTTTTCTTTAGATTTCGTTTCGTTCAGTCGGAGAGAGGGAGACAAATTTAAAATTGGAATTGGCCTCCCGATGACTCATCTCATTTTTTTTTCTTTTCTCTTCAGCTTTTATTGCTCTTTATACAGCCTGCCTATTAGGGTGGAGTGAAAAATACTTTTTTTCTAGTATGAAGTTCTAATAGTGATTAAAAGTTGCATTTAGTGGACAATATATATCTGCCAAAATACGAGTTCATTTGTTTAATATTTTCAGCTGCCACCAGGGGGCTAAAGTTAACACAATTTTGGGTAAAAAGGAAAAAAATGCTTCTATTTTAGGTTTATCAAACTATTATAGAATTTTATCTTAGAATTATCTAATAGTTTGATTAAGATTCTTAAATGATAAGA
>JAJOZX010014218.1:72500-87985 GCA_023014485.1 Bathynomus jamesi
CGTAATAGAATGGGTGTCCAGTACCATAAATAAATATACGGGTTGGGCACTACATCATATGGTGTCAGAAGTGGGATACTATTGCAAGGTATTTATAGCAAGTGTAACTTCTTGTTAAAATAAATTTTCGTGACAGTAAAGCACGAACGTAGAAAGTATTTGCAACAGTAATTCGGTAAAATAATTGAGAACAGTAAGAATTGTCGTTAACAGTGATTACAGTTTTAAAGGTTTTGAACTAAAGATAAACAAACAAATAACTTTCGCAATGTCGGTAAAGAGCGTGGAAATAACGAATGAGGAAAGCGTGACATGAGTGATACCGAACCAACGAACTTAAACGAAATAAGTACAGAAAATTTGGAAAATTTAAAAAGGATAAATTTGGCCAAAATTATTCGGTTAGTAAAGGAATGCAAGGAATTAGGGGAAGAAATAAATCGAAGAAGGTCGAAACTGGAAGACCTTGTAATGATTATTCCGCGATGGGAGTATTTGGACAACCGAAGGTCGGGGGTTCGTCCCCGAAGAATCACTCTAGTTCCTCCCGTTACAGAAGAACTTTCGAGGCAAGAAAGGATTGGGTGGAGACCGGAGAACCCAGAAGACATCCCAAAGAATCCTTGCAGAAGTGCACACACCACAAGAGACGAGAAACACCGCACCGACGAAGACCGGCAGAAGAATATAAAAACCGTCGGACAGGTATTAAAGAGTACTAGCTTACCTTTGCAACGTGAACAGGCAGTAAGGGGTCCTGAGCAAACGACTTTTGGACACACCTTGGAAGGAAGTTCGCCGAAGTTTATGGGCGAACGGGCACAAGAGAACCCAGGAACCAGCCCAAACGCCGTCAGGAAGGAACAAGGTGAGACAGTCAACCCAATTGCCACAGGAACATTAAGTGCAGGTAATGCCTTGGTTCAGGCTAATCCCACAAGGAGACATATTAAAGTGGGCATACCTAAGGACGCGTTGAAGACCGTTATGCCGGAGTATGCTTGTAATTGCATCAAAGGAACATCCTTTCGGGACTATTGGATGGAATCAACCCAGTTTTCGGTAAACAACCCAAGCTTAGGACTGAGAGATGAAGAGGTCCTAAGAGAAGAAACGCCACATGACAGAAGCCGAAGACTGCAGAAACTGCAAAATCCTCCCACATCCTGGGACTACAACTCACAACATTCAGCAGAAAGAACAGCCACAACACGGAGGACAACATCAAGGATGTGGAGGTGAACGACGGAGACAAGTCCAGCAAGAGAGGAGAGCCCAGAAGGAAGAACTGTGACACTGGTCACAGGAGGAATAAAACAACGCAAGTGACTGCAACCCCATCAGAAACCAGAAGAGAAAACCAACCAAGTCAAATGAAGACAGAGACTCCAAAGAGGAAACAATGGAAGAAAGTGGCCGGAGCCAGTGCAAGATTTGTCAGCAAATGCGAAATTGGGAAGAGGCGTGCCCTCGAGCAAAAACCTCGACAGGATGGAAGGAGAAGCCTCCCGAATAGCTTCAGAGGAAGTAGCGGCGAGTCCGTCGGCTAGGACTGATCACCCTACCAGTACTCGTCGCTCAACAAGCTTCCACCGCGCTGAGCGATGGTGGAGCTTCCGTCACATGGACATAAGCTATGCACAAGAACATCGGGAGCCTTCTTTGGACAGTGCCAACTTCTCAGTACACAGTTGCACCGGCCCCCGCCCATTCATGTAAGAGGAGTAGAAGTAAGTTTGACTATGGGAAGGGGGGTTGAAGAATTCTTTTGTGTCTGTATAATTCCAGAGGCTCAGCAAGACTTGACTATAGGCGTATTGTTTCGGAGGATATGAAGACGAAACAAAGGTACGCAGCCCAGGTGGACCACCGGAAGAGGACAGTCACTGAATGAAACAGTAACCCAAGTAAAGGGAGTAGACAGTAAAGTGCGAGGGTGACTCTGGTAGAGGCAATCCCGCACGAAAAACTAAAGGTGGCCGCCGTGATTCTGACGAGGGAAGTCAGAGACCCGGGGACGTAGTTCCCTGGACGTCTATTCTCCGCTGCACGGGATGTGCAGTGAAGCTCGGGGAAACTTAAAAATGTTACCGAGCAGGATCCCACAGAGGAAGATGAGGTTACTGATGATCAATCAGGATGACGAAGAATACCTTGGCGAAAAAAGAGACGTCGTGGGCATAGTGACGGAGGCAGAGCTAATTGGGAGGGTAGTCGACGCTCACCCCAAATTGGAACGAATGTCACGGTGAAAGGAAGTCAAGCATCGAAGAAGGACTTCGAAGAACGAGTGACACGCCTCAAGTCCTATGTCCTTGGTTGGAAATCCTTTTCCGACAAAGAAAGGAAAATCGTCGAAGAGTGGCTAAGGGATTATTCAGATGTCTTCTTACTGGGTGGCGAGCCATTGGGTTATAACCTGATGCCAATGAAGTTGGAAACCCAGGATCATCCTCCCATCTTTAGGCGACCCTACAGGGTACCTATTACACACGAGGAGGAGGTAAAGCGACAAATAGCAGAAATGCTGGATCAAGGAGTGATACAGCATAGCCGTTCCCCTGGTCGTTTCCATTGGTAATCGTGAAAAATGGGGATATGAGTTCCCCTGGACGTCTATTCTCCGCTGCATGGGATATGCGGTGAGGCTCGAGGATACTTGGAGAAGTTGTCGAGCAGAATCCCCAAAGGGAAGTTAAAGGAAAAGGGAATAGACGAAGAAGAAAATTTGGGGTATGGTTTCCCCTGGACGTCTACTCTACGCTGCAATGAATGTGCAGTGAGGCTCAGCGTGGTTTGCAAGTATCACAGAGCGGAAATCTCAACGGGAAGTTAACCCTTTCCAAGGAGGCGGTAAAGTACTCTTGAGAAATAAAAGTGACGACTAAAGAGTATTACCTTGAAGATAAGATGACATCGGCATGGTGGTTGAGGCAACGAGAACGGGGAGGTTCGTCGGAACAGCCGTTTGATTCCTCGCCCGAAACGAAAAAATGGAACAAGTGTCACGGTGAGAAAGAGCCAAATTTCCACAAGTGACTAAGAAGAGATTGAAAACACCTCAAGACGCATGTTCACCGATGTCCGTCGCTCTCAAAGGGAAGAAGACCGACGAGGGAAAGAAAAGATTAACTACTACCGTCACCGGTAGAGTACCAGGACCACGTGATCACTAGGAACGAAGAGTGACCACAGGAGTCCAAAGGGGAAGCGATTGAAGAAAAGAAGCGTAGGGCCCTGAGGCTTTGTGTAGACTATAGACCTTGGGACGTCAATGGCAGCAAGGACAAATATTAAGTACCCATCATTGAGGAAACCTTGGCCAAGTTGCACGGGACTCATTACTTCTCGAGCAGGGATTTACGCTCGGGATATTGGCAGTTGGCCATTCACGACGATAGCATCTCGAAAACTGCCTTCCCCACGGGAAGCGGTCATTTCGAGTTCAGGGTGGTCCCGTTTGGATTGTCCAATAGTCCACCAGTGTTCCAAAGAGTAATGAATTTTATTTTGCCGAAGCAACTGGACAAGGAAGTACAGATTTACTTAGATGACCTCATTGTCCTTGGAAGGTCTTTAGAAGGACATGACGAGAGGGTACGACGAGCCTTGGATAGCCTACGCACCTCCAACTTAAAGGTAAAGTTGGAAAAATGTCAGTTATTACAGTCCCAGGTGGGGTAATTAGGCCATGTGGTCACCAGGAACGGGGTGAAGCCACAACAATCCAAAGAAGAGGCCATCAAAAACTCCCAGAGGCCAACCAACAAAAGGAATTGAAGCAATGTTATATTTGGGCAGAGAGTCATCGTCCGTTCTGACCATAAGCCGTTGAAGTGGCTTCTGAGGGAAGGACACCGAGAGCCCAATGGAAGACTAGAGCGTTCGGTTATGACATTGCAAGACTGCGACGTTCTCATCGAGTACGTGAAAGGCAAACTCAACAGAGTGGCCGATTGGTTGTCCCGCCCGCCTGGAGTGACGAAGGAGTTTGTGAACGCAATATCCGAACAAAGCGATCATTGATCGCAAGGTAATCGGCAAACAACAGCAGAAGGACGTTGAAATAGCGGCAATTCGAGCAGCCATCGAAGAAGGAAAGGCTTTCAGCTGGTCCGTAACCAAGCCCATCCAGCCGTCGAGAGTCAAACTAGTGAGGAACCTGCTGGTTTACATCGATGCGAACGGAAGAGAGGTCATCGTAGTTCCTAAAAAGTTGAGAGAGCAGCTCATTTGGAAAGCCCACACTGACGTCGGGAGCATTCATCCGGGAGCTGCCGGGACTACAGAAATCCTACGGGACCTTTATTTTGGCCAGGTATGGTTCAACAGGTACGGCAGGTAGTCCAAGCGTGCGACACGTGCGCGCGGAACAAACGGACGCGGAAAGTGACTGTGGAAACAATGCCTTGTGTGCGAGGCCACAGTCCTTGGGAACTTCTGCACGTGGACTTAGTTGGTCCCCTTCCTCCGACCGTGGAAGGCAGCCATTATATCCTCACGTGTGTGGATAGTTTCAGCAAATTCACCATACTGGCAGCAATAAAGGACAAGACGGCCCGGGAGGTGGCGGACAAGTGCCATCGTTTGATACGGTGCAAACTGGGTGCCCCTTCAGCAGTAGTATCCGACCAAGGCAAGGAGTTCTGGAACTCTACCTTGCAGGAGCTCTTCAGGGTTTGGGAAGTACACCAACGGACCGCCGCATACACCCCCCAAAGCAACGGGAAGGTCGAACGTCTGAATAAAGAGTTATGCATCAAACTCCGCCTACGTTGTGAAGAAACTGGACGAGACCGTGGAATTGTCCCGGAACATCCGAGTGCAGCGAGCCACGGGGTATTCTCCATTCAAGGAATTGAAGCCGTTCAAAGAGAAGGCGCCCCATGGCTTGGTGTACATTGATTACCCGCGACCGGGCAGAGGCAAGTTGGAGCCCCGGTACGAGGGTCCCTACATCATCATCGAACAGAAGACTCCAGTCACTTATCTCCTGCGTCACATGATCACTGGACATGAGATAGTGATCCATCGAGACCGCATCCGCCGCAGCATCGATGCCCCATGGGACGTTGAGCGACAAGGCGGGGCGGACGACGCAGGGGATGAGATGGGGGAAGGGCCACCGCCCCTCCTCTCGGGAGCTTCGCCCTCGACACCGGAGAAACATCAACAAGGGGAAGTGAACCGGAAGGCGCCTCCCGCCCCCTGGCAGGACCGAGCGGCGGAACGAGGACCGCCGGGCGCTTCCGAACTACTTCCTCACGGAGAGCTTCGCCCAGGACAGGGAGAAACATCGACTAGGGGAGGTGAACCGGAGGGCGCTTCTTGCCCGCAGGCAGGACCGAGTGGCGGAAGGGGATCCGCCGGGCGCCTCCGAGCTACTTCCTCCCCGAGAGCTTCGCCCAGGGAACGGAGGAACATCGACCCGTGGAGGTGAACCGGAGTGCACCTCCTGCCCCCTGGCAGGACCGAGTGGCGAGCAGGAGCCGCCAGGTGCTTCCGAACTACCTCCTCGCGGGGACCTTATGGGAATAGGGTCCCCCGGAGAAAGCAGACAGGCTGCTTTCCCAGGGCCACCGTTTGAGCGTCTGTATGCTCTTAGGCACCGACCTCGAGTACACTACGAGGAACCCGAGGATGACTAAAACAAAGTGTCAGTGTTGGTGTCCCAATAAAGGGGACAAATAAAATCTATCAGTGATAGCGTCCCAATAAAGGGGACAAGTAAATGGAAAATTTTTGAGTAAAGTGATAATACCCGACTCTAGTTAAGAAAGTTTGCATCGGAGTGCAAAATTAAAGGAGGGGAGGGATGTCATAACCATGAAGTTTGCAGGCAGAGATCTTTTATAAAATAAGTGAAGGAATGTTATTTTTAAGATTTCGTGGTGTACATCTCTGAACGCAGTGTGGTTTGGTTTTTAACCATTCATGAACGAATAAATCCGAAGTGTTTCAGATTGTTTAAAGTTGTTCTATCTTAGTTCGGATTCTCAGAGAAGTAATAAAGCCAAACCACGTGGGGACAGAGGTTTATCACCGAGACCCGACCCCAGCGAGAAGGGTAATCCAACGGATTTGGATGTACGTGCAAATGGGTGGGTTCCTCTTCGCTGGGTCGAATTTTAGTATCTCTTTCGCATGATGGTGCTACTTTTGTAAGGCAGATTCGAAGACGCTGCTAAAGTTGAACCACGAGGGGGTCATAAACTTAGGACTTCGAATCTGTTACTGTATTTAAATGTATTTTTTGGGAAGGAGGGGTTTATACTCGGAAATCAGGTCCCGCTCCAATCAGGGGGCCCAGGATCCTGGGAAACGTAGTAAAGACGCCTTCTTTCCCTCTTGTAATAGCCTTCTGGGGGGACGGTCTTAGAAAAAACAAAGGGTTTGATAGGCTTTCAGAACATTGGAAGGCGGGGTCCTCTAAAATTGTAAAGTAAATTCGAAAATTGTTAAGTTAGTTGTAGTCGTTCCTCCTTGAAGTTAATTTTGGTTAAACAAACCGCCTGTAGACTTGTGGCGTAATAAACTTTAAAACGGAAAGTATACCATGTCATTAACTTACGCGGAAATCTGTGCAAATGCTAAAGGTTATTGTTAACGACCTAAACCGATAATTTGATTGTATCTTAATTAATGTTAACCAACGGACCAAGAGTTTTGTGAACTTTCCATTAATTTAATTTGGTTCCAAGTAAATGCTAAACGGGGTACGTCTGGGCCCCTAGTTCCTGAATCCGTCAATTTGGGTTCAGAAGAAAGTCCCGTTAGTTGATATACTGTAGCGTTGAAAATTGTGAGCGGGCCGTAAATCTACGGTCCGTACGCAGCACAAGTGGGAGTAAGTTTGTCTCCTGCCAGTAGTAAGTAAATAATTCTTTGAATATCTGGGTCGAATTGCGACCACTTCATTTCTTGTTATTTATTTTTGTTGCACTAAAATATAAAGCCCCTCGATATATAAACTATTAAATTCACATAACTGTGACCTTTGTCTTTGACGTTAAGATTATTGTATTGTCTGAAAATTTATAGATGTAATTCAGAATAAACTATTAAATGCATGTACTGTGTGTCGAGTAACATTTAATAAAATTTACAAGAGGGCGTGTGTTGTTATAAAAACCTTGTGATAGACCCCTCTTGTTAGCTGGGGAAAATTAACGTTCAAAGTAGGCTTGTGGAAAGCCGAAGGAACCTAGCCTATCAATTTAAAGGGCCATCCGTTTTGGGTAGGCCGAATCATCCTGGACGAAAATAAGAGATAAAATCACCGGGTACGCCCAGCTTAAAGGGTGCCCGTGCAGTGAATTAACGTAATAGAATGGGTGTCCAGTACCATAAATAAATATACGGGTTGGGCACTACATCAAAATATATATATATATATATATATATATATATATATATATATATATATATATATATATATATTATATATATATATATATGAAAAATTATTTCACGAAAGTGACACGTGAAAAATATTTATGATGAATAAACCACGAAGGAAAAAGAAACACAAAGGGGTGCTCAAGCGCTTTCGTCTAATGACATCCTCAGGAACACTGAGTGTTCCTGAGGATGTCATTAGACGAAAGCGCTTGAGCACCCCTTTGTGTTTCTTTTTCCTTCGTGGTTTATTCATCATATATATATATATATATATATATATATATATATATATATATATATATATAAAGTAAATAGTGTGAGCGAGTTAAAATTACATACAGTATATACAATATTTATGAATATAAACACATTCTGATTGGCCCTAATTTAATTTTCTGCATTTGTCTATTTCTACGTTATGATTAAGCAAATAATGTTCTAACAACACAAAATTTAGCCGAATTCCCAAACTTTTTGGCAGAACTATATATATATATAATTTTTTTTTCAACTGGGGTTGTTTAACCTTCTTCGCAACATTTAAGGTCATATGATGGAGGGGACCTACAGCTTTACGATATAAGTCCGGCATCATAGGAGAAATTCATATTTTTATATTTCTACAAACCGTAATTCATATTTTTCTCTTTCTACAGGCCATATGCTCGGGATGCCAATTTCCCGTCCACCATTCTGTTCAGTGACGAGGCTGTTTTTTTTATGGAAATGGTGAGGTAAATCGACAGGACACCCACTACTGGTCTCAAAACAACCCTCACTGGTATACCTCTTCAAAGGAACAAGGTGCATCTCGGGTGATGGTATGGGTTGGCATTTGGAAGGATCGCATCATAGGCCCCCTCTTTTTCGATGAACATGTCACTGGAGGCATCTACCTACGTATGCTCAAGGAAGAAGCATTTCCCAGTGTCTTGAACGAAGAAGGAAATTTCCCAACATGGTTCCAGCAAGACGGCGCTCCTGCACATTACAGCACCCAAGTAAGGGAATACCTGTACCAACAATTCCCTGGTCATTGGATAGGACGTCGAGGGCCTGTGGAATGGCCAGCTAGAAGCCCGGATCTCACGCCACTAGATTTTTATCTCTGGGGCCACTTGAAAGCGCTGGTATACGCAGAGAAAATTAGGAGTGTTGAACATTTGCGGCAGAGCATTATTGGGGCACTAACACCATTACTCCTGACATCATTCACCGTGTGCTTGCTGACTGGGTATCACGTCTGAATGTGTGTATTGAAAACAATGTGTGGACATATTGAGCACGTTCTGCAAATAAAAGCTTTTGTTTTGCCTTTTTTTTTTTTTTTCCCTATGATGCTGGACTTATGGGACACCCTGTATATATATATATATATATATATATAATATATATTATATATATATATATAATATATATATATATATAAAGGGTGATCCAGAGAAATGGGACCCAAAAGAAACCCTGTAACTCTTAAAGTATAAGTCCTTTTATAAAATCATACGCATCATTCGAAAGAGGATAGTTACAAGTTTGTACAGGATTGTATAGGTTTTGACAATACAAGACAAGATAAGATACAAAACAAAATAAAAGTGTTAGTTAAAACTAACCTTTCAAGATGAATGCATGGACTGTGGGACAGCTGCGTTTCATAATTGAGCAATATTATGAGTATGGAAGAAGTGTAGTTTCAGCTCAAAGATCTTTCAAGACAAATTTTCAGATGTCAAAATCACCTAAGAGCTGAAACAACACTTCTTCCATGCTCATAATATTGCTCAGTTATGAAACGTAGCTGTCCCACAGTCCATGCATTCATCTTGAAGGGTTAGTTTTAACTAACACTTTTATTTTGTTTTGTATCTTATCTTGTCTTGTCTTGTATTGTCAAAACCTATACAATCCTGTACAAACTTGCAACTATCCTCTTTCGAATGATGCGTATGATTTTATAAAAGGACTTATACTTTAAGAGTTACAGGGGTTTCTTTTGGGTCCCATTTCTCTGGATCACCCTTTATATATATATATATATATATACAGTGGTGGGCACCGTTAACCAAAAAGTTAACTTCGATAACGATAATCCGTTAACCCCAATTTTTAACTCCGATAACGATAATCCGATAATTTTACTACAAAGTTAAAGGAAGTTAACGATAATCCGTTAACGATAACTATTTCTTTACTAACATTTAAAAAAATCAAGGAAAAAAGCTTTAAAACCCATAGAAAATGTTTATTTATGCAAAATCCAACAATAAATAGGTATTTAACTATTTTTATCAAGTTTTGCAACTTTTTTTTTTATTTTTAATAAAAAATGTACTGATTACATGTTTTGAAACCCTTGTAACCACCAACCATTAACTAAATTTTAATTTACCAGAGAATTATTATGGCGGGAACTGAAAGGTAAAATTAAATTTTAGGCACATTTATTAAAGACTATGACACAATGTGCTGGTTGCCCTTCAGAAAGACCAACTTCTCAAAGTTAGGCCCAACTGCCAGTCTTGACCTCTTGGGCCTCAGGATGTCCTTGCCGAGAGAGAAGAGCCGTTCCACTGCGGCAGAGGACGGAATTGGCAGACTGAAGTTACGGCGGTTTGAATTCATTCGCGGAGCGGTGATCTTCCGTGAATGACTCCTCGCAGTTAACGTGTTAACGGACTTTAACAGACTAAATATCGAGTTATCGGAAGTTAACTGGTCCGATAACGATAAATGGAAATTAACTTCCGTTAATAGTCCGTTAAAAAGAGTTAACTTCGTTAATTAACTGTTATCGGATTAACGCTTTAGTACCCAACACTATATGTGTGTGTGTGTGTGTGTGTGTGTATATATATATATATATATATATATATATATCTATATATATATGATGTAGGTCACATCCGCATAACATCCGCACATTTTCTCGCATCCGCATCCGCACTTTGGACTGCGGATGTCGTGCGGATGTGGACCGTTGAGATAAAACGTCATTAATAAGCGGAAATTATCAAATTCTACTATATTAATAGAACTAGTTCATTGTGCGCAAAAGTGATGCAAGCGACAAGACGAGATGCTGTTCTTGTATGAAGTTACTCTCTTGCAACCTACTTAGATCCACGTTACAAAGCTAAGTTATTTTCACCTAGTACATTAGAACGAGTTAAATCATCACTTGGCAAAGCAGTTGAAGAGCTTCAATCTCTTGAATCTGTCGCTTCGCCACCCACCAAAAGAATAAAAGTTTCAGTGACAGAACCAACACCTTTAACAAGCAAATCTATCACAGAATCTGTCTCTCAGTTTCTTGAGTCAAGCAGCAATGACGAGACCTACGCGATGTCAAAAGATGTAGTAAAAATGATCGAGAGCTATCACCAAGAAAAACGCCTGGCTGCATGTGACAATCCTATTAGTTGGTGGAAAAATACGCAGAATATCTATCCATAGTTGAGTAAACTTGCAAGGAAACATTTAGCCTGTCCTCCAACAAACGTACCAAGCGAGAGATTATTTAGCAGTGCTGGATTAATATATGATGAAAAGAGAAACAGACTGGCAGCAGAAAAGGCAGAAAAATTAATGTTCCTTAAGCATAACCTTCCTATAATTAAGTTTGAACATTAAACGATGAACATCTTAGTTTACGTTATTTTAATTACTCATTTATAAATATGCCTAATAAAACTTTAAACTTAATATAAATAGTTATCAAGCTAATTAAAGATCTCTCTCTATAAGGGTGGAGGTTGGGGAAAGAGGTCGGTGGGGTGCATTTGAGTTGGGTTCACGTCCCGCATCCTGGTAACACAATTATGGTTTCTAATTGTGGCTGAAACTCAACAAAATATAACGAATTTATTTGCAGACGAATTCACTAATTGATTTCTATATTAGTTAGATGCTTGATATTATTTTATATGTTCAGAGAAAAGTACAGCAATTATTGTACAATTAATCAATTATACTACATTATAGCTACAGCTCTATATATAATAACTTATTATATACGTTAAACACAACAAATCTCGAATATATCCTAAAAAATAACGAAAATGTAGACATCCGCGGATGCGGATGTTGAAATCAAACATCCTCATCCGCAGATGTGAAAAAAATGACATCCGCTACATCACTAATATATATATATTTTGTAAGAGATTAAACGAGTAACAAAATTTTCCAGTATCTAGTAGGCAGTTTTTGAGATTCTTCTTCGACGGATAAAGGAGTTTAAGGTTTGCAGGCGACACATGACCATCATATGTGTATACAGTACTTTTAAGGTAATTTTAAGTTCGCTTTCTCGCTTTTCAGTTTGTAGTTCAAGGTGTCATTTTTAGCGTTAAAGTCTAAAAATAATCGTTAAAGACACTAATTTATACTGGGTTGATTCGGACTGCTTGAGTTTAAATGCTTGCCGTATATAAATTGTGTGGGACCTCAAAGTAAGCTAAATGTTATAAAAAGATAAAAAGTTGTTTAATCGAAATACAGGGATTGTTTTCGTAAATTCTTTTGGTAAATTAATGTTTTTTTGTTTTTTATATATTCATTCATTTTATTTTATAGGTGGGCTGATTGTTGTTGTCTATTTTTCGTTTTCATTTTAATGACGATACCAAGTGATATTTGCTGTTTAATTTTTTTATTCTGAATTTAGATTGTATTGTGACGAGTGTTTATTAACATTTTAATTTGGATAAAAATAATGACATTTTTTCTCGTTCGCGCATTTGCATAGAAAATGTTACAAAAATTGTTTCACGATGTACTGCAGTTTAATTCAGTTAGATATATTTTTATAGAAGTTCGCTTACAACACAAGTGAACACGCTTCATTATGCAATGATTTGTTTTAATTTTTGTTTACGTAGTAGGTTGTGCTATAGTTTTGGGTTCATAATATCTGTTATTTAGAATAACGATGTAAATTTGTATTTAGTTTCACTTGAAAGCGATAACTTACTGGAATCCTTGTGATTTACAAACCATACTGGGTTTTGTGTTGAAGGAGAGTTGGCTCTCAGATGTTATTTGTGAATTATGAGTTTTTCTTCCTGTGAAATTTTGTATTACGTTCATTTTCGGTATTAATATTTAAATTTTTTTTATATTTAATGATTCGGTTTGGAAACGTGTTATTTTTTAAACTTCATTTGGGTTTACTCGTGCAACTGAAACTTTAGCTCGAGTGGTGACCAGAAATGGAGCCTTTTAGATTGTCAGTAACGCTTTTGTGGTAATATACGTGTGCTCCCAACAGTGTAAAATGGTTCATTGATTATCGAGAATTGATGAAGTTTATGGGTTTCATTTTTGTCTTTTGTATTTTGTATTTAAATGTATCGATGTGATTTCTGAAGGTAGTTTGAATATTTTTTAAATTATAATAACGGTTACTATGTAGGGGCGCTTTTATGTTTCTACTATGCAGTATTGTTTCGTTGCGTTTGATAATTTTTTTATTATCTTCTCCGATGTACCTGCCATAAGTGACCTTATCGGTAGCTAGGGCGATTAAATTTTTGTGAGTTCTGTAAAATTCTGTAAAAGACAAGTGATAGAACAGAAACCGAATGCGCAGGGACTTGGCGCAGGACAGTTTCGATCCCAGGCAGTCTACTGGTGTTTTTCGGGTAGTCCTGGTCACGCTGCTTGATGCTTCGCTAAATGTGTGTTTTAGCACTCGGTAGGGAAACCACGAGAGTTTGAACGAGTGTCTAAGGCCTTATGTCCATACAGACATACAGTAGGTTCGTTGTGAAACCGTCTATGGCGAAGTGATCGTGTGATTATTGCCAGTAAGAGAGTCCCTCAGCCGGACGTAGGAAGAGCAGCGTTCACCGACAAAAGTCGAAATGAGAGGAGAGTTTCTTCGTCGACTTCTAGAATTGAAAATTCCGTCCAATTCCGGTGCGTGGTTCCACTTTCAGTATATCTCCCCCCCTGATCCTCTTAGAATTGGACGTCTCTCTTGTTTTTTTTTCGCCAATTGGGAAAGAGAGCCAAACCTCAAGCGTGCTGGCCTGTTGCATGGTGATGCAACCCCTTGCATTCTAGCGAAATGAGCAGGAGAGCTGCGTTTGGAAAATTAAGAAGTCCGTTCTCAACTATGCGGATTCTGATCTAAACAACGTCCAGCAATTAATGTACTGATTATGTAATGAAATTATAAGTGAAAGGGTGCGATTATTGCCCATATTTGTTTTGTTTTGTGAAATAGTATGTGCTCTCTGGTCAGTATTTTATATAAACATTTTCTTGTTTGTCTTTGTTGCCCTGATAGTAACTGTATAACTATATAAATAATTGTTTCGAATGTAAAGCGATCTTGATGAGAAATCGCTGGAGTAGATTGTGAACTTGAAATGTGCTGTAACCAGTTAAGAAAATTACCCGTTATTTTTCACGTAACAGATTCGTTACAGGTTTAAATTGATTAATTATCAGTGTGAAATGTTATTTTACGCAAATGTTATGAAAATTATTATTTTTTTCGATTTTTATAAAACTATACAAAATATCTGATGTGTGGAATTTGTCATTCTTAAACGATACCAATAAGTTTTCCTAGTGTAAAACTTATTTTGAAGGGGGGGGGGGGGGGGGTGATGCGAGTGTAGTAATGTCTAATTAAGAATTAAAATGTTTTGTTTATAAAAATTTAATAATGTTTGTTTAATAAAAAATGATGATAATGTTTAATAAGAAATGTAATTACGTTAAATAATTGTTTGGTTATTAAATGCGAGTTGGCAACATCCCGAAATGGTCTCGAGGCAGAGAAAAGCAGAATGCCCAAAAAATGGAGTTATCGGACGGCCTTTGTCGTAATAAGGTGTTTTTTTGGTATTAAGATGTTTTTGTAAATTTAGAATATTCTTACGTCTCTCTCTCCAGCTAAACTGTTAACGCTAATTCTCCACCTCGCATTACCCCGTTTCTCTGAAGTGTTTCAGTATAAATAAAGAGTCAGTAAAGTGTGATCAAGTGTATAATTAATCCCCCGGTCTCTTTTGCATTATTCGAAAGTGAAACGGCTCAACCGTCAGCCACGTCCGTATAAAGAGACAGAGAAAACAAGTGATAATAGAAAGAAAATAATGAATTATAAAATGGAAGGAATGGGAATCACTACAGTGTGTCAGCTGCACCCTATTTGTAATATATTATCAACTTAACGTTCCTCCCGAAGGACGACACAACCATCTTAGTGCTATCCACGAAATAAGTAATGACTTAACCAGATTAAACCTACAGATCTCAGCTGCAGGAGAGAATGTCACAAAGTGTTATTAAATTTGTTTCTAAATGTAATTTAACAACGATACCCAAACTACAACTCAATAGAGAGAGAAAGTTTATAAAGCACCCCTGCCGTTGCAGAGACTAGTTTATAGACTAACAAAGAACTAAATTATTCAGTTTGAGCCTAATGAAAGTAGTAAGTGAAGAGCGGGTTTTGGAATGAAATAAAAAACAAACAACACTTAAACCCTACCAACGCGTAAAACAATCATAGAAAAAATAGAAAACAGTAAAGAGAAGGCACTTTCTCCTACTAGCCAATACCCACTTAAAAATAGTTTTAATATGGGAGCGAGAGCCATTCATTCCATCGTAATGAAAACTCGTTCACAGACCAAGCTGTAAAATCTAATCTAACCTATTTATTTCGAGGCACTGAACTCACCTCCTCAACTAATTGCTAGAGAAAAAAGTTGAAACGTAACTGATAGGCAACACTTCAGAATAAAAACACACACACACACACACACACACACAGACACAGAAAATACCTCGTGTACCCAGTTATCTATTAATGTAACAAAAAGGAGAGGATTATATACAATAGGACGCACCAGAAAAATAAGTATAAGTTTGTAATGAATATCGTTTTATGTACTTTAGTAAATAAGATTTGAGAGTAATTAGTTTGTCCTTTCTTTATTTCGCTAGCTAAATAACGTCTCGTATATATGTATTCTGCTGTGACACAATTTCATATAAGGTTATGAAGTGTTTTTTTTTTAAATCAAATTTAAAAACAAAATAAGCAGATAGGGTTGGGAAAGCTG